>CANSNZ010001320.1:600000-892500 GCA_947646795.1 Beta lomatogona
ACCTATGGAATGGAACAAACTTTCCTTGCCTTTGGGCTAGCTAGGCCCTCCGGATAACTTATAGACAAAGACCCCTAGTGTGCACACCCCACAAACGGCCAAACCGTAGTAGAAGATCTACTTATACCCCCCAACTATTCTGAAATGTCGAGACCATCCCGACAAGGTTCCAATTCCTTGAGAACCACAAAGGCAATCCCAACCGTTTCAAAAACATAAAACTATCCATAAATCTTTTTCTGTAACTATTCTATAATTCAAGGTTTGAAAACAAACTGTTTGTATTAGGAGGAACATCCTCCTATTCAAACCAATCTCAACTCAAGAGAGATACATACCTTTATAATCTTTTCTCGTAACTATGAAAATTTTAGTTGAAATCTTATCTTTTGTAGACCTTTCATGTAACTATTAAAGATTTGAGTAAGGAATCTTACCTTTTAAACTATAGCAAACCAACGAGCTCAGTCAATACGGCTCCCTAATGAAACCGGGATCTACAATATAACATACATGTACTTAATAAATATTAATAGAGTTTGCTAAAATAGTTAATGAGCTTTTATTAACTTTAGTTTTATAAAACATTAACCCCTTTTTTTTATATATAAAAGTAAGTATAACTAATTCTTATAACTTATTTACTTAAATTGCCATTTACCTTTGATTACCAAAGTAATCAATATCAACAATACTAAAATCTCCCTTAGTTTATATTAAATCAACATTCATAAGAAAACATTCAAACTTGAAACACTCGAAACTAACTATACAATTTATCAATTTTAAAAGAAACTTAAAATGGACATAATTTCCTCCTACGAGATCCAAAACAAGCATTTCTTGAGCCTATATTGGATAAAATTTCAATACAAACAACTTTTGTGGAATTGTATTTTTGCGAAAAATGCCCAGAAACTGCTTAAAAACTGCATTTTACAAAACTGACAGGTAATTTATACGAACTACACCACAAATTTCTTTGAACAACATGTTTAGTTAACATTCCATTAATCTAAACTAACAACTGAACACCTAAATAAACATTCTATTCATTCAATTCCACACCCAAACAATTAAAATCAAAACCCCCAATTCAATTATCTCAAGAACCCTAAACTAACAAAACGCCAATTCGAAATTAAGCCGAAATTGAAATTAAAACATGACAAAGAATCTTACTTGATTAGGAGTTTAGATAACAGCGGTATTACTCTATGAAAGACCCGAGATTCTCGGCCTCTTTGAACCGATATCCGACCCGAAAATCGCAAGTATAAAACCCAATTACCTCTCTTCGAAATACCCACAAAACTGAGAAAATATTAAAGAAAGACGAACAACCATTGAAGTGCTGATGGTTGGTAAAGAAATTAGTAGCTTTAATGGTTATTGTAGTTAGGTACTTAACCTAGAAAATTTTGTAATTAGCTTTTGAGCCCTTCTAAGTTAAAGTCAATAAGTGGGAAGTAAAATATATTTAATAAAAGAATATTTTAGTTTATTTTTAGAAACTATAATAATATAAATAATTACTAAACAATATAAAAATACGGGGTGTTACAGATGAACCACAACCCAATGAGATGAGTTGTAGGGAAATGTCGTTGTTTGAGGAGAAGGAACGTCGGGTGGTAGTTGTGGTTGTGATGGTGGCGTATTGCCGGTTCACAACTGAAATAGGTGGGCCACAACCATAGGAAGTGACATACAATACCAATACATGCTTTAGGGCCCCTGAATATCGGCCCGAGACACCACAACCACCTGTTTCAATTGGTTTTTTTGGCGATGCAAAGCGAGATGAGAGAGAACATATGGCGTGAATATCAAAGAAAGAGAGAGCGGAGTATTTGACAATGGGATAGAGTTTCAGTTGCTCAACGCATTGCAGAGTTTCAGCCAGAGTGATGATGCCGGAGATTTATCTTCTTCGCCAGAGGCGCCACAAAGGAATGGGAGGGGTGGTAGGGGAGGGTGAAGAGGAGGGGGTGGCGAGGGAAGGGATTTCAGGGATGGGGGATGAAGAGGAAGGGGTGAGGGAGTGGTGGCCTGTTGTAATTTTTTCTTACCAAATTTTTATAGTTACTTTATAATTAAAAAATTACATTGAACTAGTTAATTAAGAATTTAGTATTAAAATATATTGAATTAGTTCTTAATCGCACAATTAGGAATTTTCAACCTACATTTGCAGGATACTAAAGTAATGACCCGTTTTGAGTAGACATTTCTGGAAGGTCGGATTATTGTTAGAATTTCAAAAACTGAGATTATTTTGAGCAGATCGACTAATAATTGGATTATTCTTATCATTTTTTCCTTTTATAATATAGTGTCAGTTGCATTGTTGGCCTTCTAAAGTTTGAGATAATGTTCACTACAAGTTTGTTTGTTTCGGGTCAGTTTGACCAGCTCTAGGCGTATCCACTGTTTAACATTATATTTTCAAAATTGATATCAATAAGAATCGAACTCGTTGTCAAACATACGCAGCAGAATATGTGGTCCACCTTCTACACACTAATCCAGAGGAACTTTTTTGTCTATAATGTGGAAATCAAAATATATATTTATTTGAGGCCCCTATTATTCATGGGCCCTATGCGGTCGCCCTTATTGCACCGGCGCAAATTAACTTCTGGTTTTGGACAAATTCTGACTTGATTCTGGCCTAACTTATTGTGTAACTAGTCTTCTTTGCACGCGATGCGTGCGTGAATTATTTTGGCGGTTATCATTAAATTTCATTTAAGTGTAATTTTAAAGAATGTAATTTACAATCATCATTAGTTCTAATTGAATATCGTTTGGTATAAATACAAAATATAAAAATTACTTGATGAAGAAGTTGTTTTCTTGGTATTTTTATTACTTGTTAATGGATGTTGGTATTGTTATTGCATTTCAAAGTTTAGGTAAAATTAAAATTTTTGTCTTTGATTTTGTAATTGATTTGAAAACCGTTTTAGTTATTTTAATTTGTTCTTCAATTATAAATTTTTTTCTTTCACTACACATATTTTTATGACAGTTTATTTTAGCTATTTTGAACTTCTTTTGATATACATATTTTAAATTAGGAAGGACTATGATTGAGGAAAATTTCAAAATCTTAATAGGTAAGTATTTTTATTGGATGAAGGGTTAAAAAGTCTTTTCAAAGGGGGACACCATAGCTCCCCTCTTAGCTTATATAATAGAGATTAATATATTTCGATGTTCTTTGGTCCTTGTGGACTGTGGCGAAGCCACTCCGTAACAACATGCTACCCCTAAATTAAGAGTTATTTTCTTTGCTTTACTACTTGGCAAATAAATAGCGTAGCGCAGTTGCTTATGTTGAAGGTCGGGAAAGTTCATAGTAAATGTTGAAATCCTCGTGTTCGAGAGTCCTCAAGTCTAAGTTTTTATTAGTTGATTATTGTATTTTTCCTTTCCTCTAGTTTAACTTAGCTACTGCTTGTACTGTATTTTTCCTTTCCCTAACTTGACTCACTCCACTATCCATTACGTGAAAGCAGTGCCTTTTCCATACAAAATTATACTCAAACTCAATTACCTCGCTAGTTTAGAATTACAGATCTTCTTTTATGCATTTTGCTTACATAAGGAATATACTTATATTTGGGCTATAAGTATTTTAATTTACAAAGTCAAATTGAATTATAGAGTAGTTTATAATTCATTTCTTCTTGTAGCATTTTAATTTACAAAGTCAATTTAAATTATAGAGTAGTTTATAATTCATATCTTGTCTATTATCTATATTTTAGTTTACACTTTTTTGTTAATAATAACCTTTGAAATGTGTGGGACACAGGTTTAAAAAAGAATAAATATTATTTTTTTATGTCCTATTTGCTCTTGGAAAGTAAAAATTTTCTTTTTTTATGGCAGAAATTTTCCAACATTAAGGGTCTGTTTTCTTCACCTTATTTTTGGTTATATTATCGTATTATATATTATTTTTTCTGAACTTTCCTTATTTTTTTATAGGCTTAGAGCTCCTACGTACGAACTGGATATTGAAAAGAGCGCTTACTCTTATTGCAGCGGAGTTTGTAACAGCTTATGCTAGCACAACTTTTCTGATCCTACGTAAGGTAAAAAAGACAGATCCTAACCATATTAGGGGATTTATAAATTAATAAATTAAATATAGTCATATTGCCATGTGTTACTTCAAAAAATAATTATTTATTCAATGTATCTCAATATATATTCCTTCATCTCAAAACGATAACTAATTGAGAAAGATTAGTTATTCAATTGTAAATCATTACTAAAATATGAGAATTTGATGCCAACTGTTGTAATTTAATCGATTAAAGTAATATTAGGTTGTATTTGGACTTCTATTAATATACAGTTTCACAATTTGATTTTTTTGGTATTAGTGCAATATTACGAATTACGATACCTATCACTCAAAATCCTAGATTTACCATTACTTATGGAAGAATGGCCCTTACTTGCCACTTTACTTAGTTTAGTGGTTTAGTTTGGTTTTGTTTGATTTTACGAGATTAATAACGACTTAAAATTTCCTTTGGCAATTTCTCTTAACCATTTAAAACTAGTTTTTAGGCCCGGGCTACGCCTTGGGTAATTATATCTTTCATTTATTAATATTTTGCTTTAAAATGATAACATCAAGTATCATTTGGTTTAGTGGTTAAGACTTTAGTATATATGCCCGTGATCACGGGGTCGAATCTTGTACAACGCATTTTCTATTTTTTTATTGTACGTGGATTACATGAGTTAAACGCTCCAAGGGAAAGCACCACATGGCATCGTTCCTTGTTTAGGAACGTATTTTAATGTATTAGTATAGAATATAGATGCTTATTTTCATCCTATATCATTAATATTTTATTATATTACTAATCCTTCTGTTCCAATTTGATTGCAAAACTTCCATCCAAGGCATATACCTAGTTTTATTTATTATTATTATTTTTCTGTTCAATTTCAAAACTTTTATCAACGACTTTAAAAGTCGGACTTATTAGGTAATTTGTTGACTTGAACCTCCACCTAATAAGTCTCCTAATATGTATGAAGTGACTTGATAGGATTACAAGTTTCACCTTATACACAGGCGACTCTAAAAGTCCGACTTATTAGGAGATTTTTATAGTAGTGCTATCACTAATGTTTATGAAGATAAATTAATATTCGTGACATTCTCTCGTCTTATTTTTAACTTTTTTTTTTTGACGAAAATGAAACAACAAAAATTATAATGGATACTCCTTTCTAGCTTTGGTAGCTAGATTATGAGCTTTATGCACTTCTATTCTTGGAACTTTAATACAACGTATGAAAGCAAAGCTACTTGAGATTTGAATGATGTCTTCTATGATTATTTTGATGTACATGTGAGCTTTTTGAGGTTCCTGCTAGAGCTGGCAAAATATTACCCAACCCGCGAACCCGACGCAAACCCAACCCATTAATAATCAGTTGGGTCGAAATTTTCAACCTGTTTAATTAAATGGGTCAACCTGACCCAACCCATTAATTAAATGGGTTGGGTCAGGTTGAAAATTTCGACCTGATTTTAACCCGTTTAACCCATTTATGAAAACAACCTAAAAACTCTAACACATTTCACATCTAAAATAAATTGGGCTAGCCCATATAGAAAGTTAAAAAGTAAAAACTCTAACTCATTAGTGTTAATGTTGAACAATTGATTCTGGAGTTGTAATGGTGTGATTATAAACAACAGTTGGGTTGATTTTGTCGATTTTGAACAACTCTGTTACCTGTTCTCCCCAGCTTATTTTCAGTTCAGTTCAGTTCAATTCAATTCAGTTCAGTTCAGTTCAGTTCAATTCAATTCAGTTCAGTTCAGTTCAATTCAGTTCAGTTCAGTTCAGTTCAGTTCAGTAGTTTTATGCCGAAGAGAACAAGCCCTTAATCTTGAACAATATCTTACATATAGTTATGTAATGGCTTAATGCTAAGTTGCTGCCCACTATTGCTTTGTAACATATTCTTTGTTGTTTTTTTCTGGAAAAAACACAAAAAAAAATTAAACGGGTCGACCTGAAGGTTGACCCGTTTATCATAAGGTCGGATTGGGTTAAGGGGTTCTCAACCCGTTAACCCACCAATCCAACCTGATCTTGACCCAACCCGACTCATTGCCAGCCCTAGTTCCTGCAATGATTCTATTACCTCCTTATTATCACTTTTGATGAACAAAGTCTTATACTTGTTGGCATGGTCCTGGATTGTTTGGAGAACTGCATACGCTTCAGTTTGTAGAGGGGAGGTAGCAAAAATTCTTCTTGTACTGAAATTACCTATATGGGTGTCATTGTACCAGGCTATAAAATCAATACTTCTCTTCTTCTTCTTGATGAATTTCCATGATCCATCTGTTTGTATTGTAATTACTTCACCATCTAGATATCTTCCTCTAGTACTCCAAGCTATAACAACTCTTGATCTGATGTTATTGTCCATAATTTCTTTGATTTTCTCTGGTGCCTTATCTTCTCTGAATTTGAGACTTTTTGCCTTGTACTCCTGAAAGACTTGCAAAACTCTAAGGGGATTTGGGGTTTGTTCTCTAAAGACAATTTCGTTTCTATAGATCCAAATAGCCCAGATGGTAGTGATGAAGTCCTCAGTTCTTTATGTTACCCTGCTATCCTGTGTTGCATTTGTATGTGTCATCCCAAATAGGTTAAAGAAATCATGATCCATTTTCCCAGCTCTATGTGGCTTCCTTGCTCTGCTCTAATTCCCATTGTTGTTATCCAGATTGTTTTGGAGAATTGACAATCTCTAAAGAGATGCTCCATTGTTTCTTGATTGTTATTGCACAATTTGCATACATTGGCAACTTCAATTTTTCTTTTGACAAGGTTCTGAGAGGTTAGAAGTGCTCCATTGATGATTTCCAATAGGAACATTTTGAATTTTAGAAGAATTGGAATGTTCCATATAAAAGACCAAAATTCTTTCAAGTGTGAATGTTTTCCCGGAACCTGGCATTTTCTTTGGATGAACCAATACTCTGATTTGACTGTACATGAACTATTCTTAGAAGTGGACCAGATTGTCTCATCTTGTCTTTCTTTAGCTGGGATATGATGGGCGAGAATTTTTTCTGCATCTTCCTTGTTGAAAATCTTCCATATAAGTGTAGAGTTCCAAGTCCCATTCTCTTTGATGAGATCACTGACTTTGGAGACATTTTCTCTTTGAGGGACTACACTACTCTTAAATTGGATTTTGTTCAATACCCACCCATGTATCTTCCAGAATGCTTGTGCTCTCACCATTTCCGATAGATTTTTTAAAGCCTTCTCTCAAGTATTTAACTGCCTTGAACATACTCCTATAAGCGAAAGATGCATTCGCTGGACATTTTCCTTTCTTAACCAAGGCAACCGAAAGTGAATCTTTTTTGTATTTTGCAAATATAAAGCTTATTGATTCGGGATGATTGTGTGTTGTGGATTCTGAATACTTGTTTGGTAAGGAGAGCTTTATTGATAAATTCAAGTCTCCGGAGACCTAAACCCCCTTCCTTTTTGTGGTTTTGTAGGAGAGATTGTTTCCTCCAATAGATTGATTTTCTAGAAGAGGAGGAGGTCCACCAAAATTTGAGTAAGGTGGAGTTTATTTTAGAAGATATCTTTTTTGGAAGGAGGTAGATAGAAAGAATGTGAGAAGCTAAGGTGACAAGAATAGTGTTGATAATAATGGTCCTTCTTATCTGAGATAGGAGTGCGAATTTCCAGGATAGGATTTTAGATGTTATTTATTCATTGATGGAATTAAAGGGAGTGGTGATTCTTCCATTTACATCCATAGGGCATCCTAAGTAAGTGCCTAATTCTCTTGAGTTCTTAATCCCTAAAGGCTTGCGCATCAAGGAAATGAATCTTCTTGGGGTGTTTGGCCTGGAGAAAACATTTTATTTTTCATAGTTTATCATTTCTCCATATTTCAGGCTAAAGTTTGCTAGTAAATCTTTGATGTTCAAAAATACCTTGGGGATACCCTTGAAGAAGAAGAGAGTGTCATCTGCAAAAAAAAACATGTGGGATAGGCTTGGGAACTTCTTGCAATCTTGAGGCCATGTATCAGTTTGTCCTTTTAAGCAGCTATTAAGTTGGTAGACAGAATTTCCATACATAAGATGAAGATGTAAGATGAGATTGGATCACCTTGTCTTAATCTTGATGATGGGTTGAAGAATCTTGTGGGTTCTCCATTCACTAGCACTGAATAAGAGACTGTGGTTATGCATTGCATAATCCATCTAATCCAATTGCTTGGGAAGTTCAGTTTCACTAGTATAGCTTCTACAAAGTCCCATCTTATTCTATCGTAAGCTTTACTTAGGTCCACTTTCATAATGCCAGCATAGAGTGTGCCTTTCTTCCTTTTCTTGACCCAACTTAGAACATCATGCATAATAAGACAATTATCTGACATTTGTCTTCCAGGAACAAAGGCATTTTGGAATTCTCCAACTAACTCTTTTGGAAGAAAGCTGGGGAAATTCCATCCGGACCTAGGGACTACTTTGAAGGTTTGGAGCTGAAAGTTGCTGCTTTTATTTCCTCGTTTGTAAAGGGTTGATTGAGTATTTGTATGTGGTTTTGGTTGAGGAAATGGAAGGTTTTTAAAAATTTCGTCCTCATGTGTAACTTGACTTGGTAGATCTTGAGGTGTGAAAAGATTGAAGTAATCATTAAATTCAAGTTTTAAGTTTTCCTGTAATGTTATCCAAACAACTTCTGTAACACCCCGGCAATTCTCCTTTTTCAAAAATACCTTTTTAATATAAAACATAGAGAATTATCAAAGTATTATCACCCGTGTGAAAACATATCGGCTTATTCAGAGTTTTGCAGCGGAAAACATAAAAAATAACTTTATAAATAAAAACTTAGTCAACTACAAAGTCAACTCCATAACCAACCAACAAAAGTCAAAGTCAAACTTAAAACCAAAGTCAACTATGAAAAGCATAAACTTAAAGTATGATAAATAGTCTAACAAGCTCTCCAATCCCGAACCCAATGATGCATCATCTTCAAACCTGTAGATGGACAATGCACTATTGATCCCTAGAGATTGCTCACCAAAATGGGTCATCACAGGATCAATAAGGCATAGCCATGATCAACATACACAAACGAAAGCATGTAATCAGCAAAGCTGAGTACTACATACTAATTAAATAAACAATCCTAACATGATGCTAATAAATAGTAAACAGGAATAAATAACAACATAGTAACTTGTAGATAACTTTTACTGAACTAAACTTTAACAACATTCTTATTACTTTAAATGGATTAGTCAATGGACCGAGTTGTCTAACTAAAACTAACCTTCCCTTTGGAAGACGAAATACGGGCGTGACCCCGTATTCCCATGGCCTACAATATCGAGGAACCTTTTAAATTAAAATAGAACACTGTGATCAATCCGGTCCCAGAAAAAGCCATGGGCGGCCACCATGTACTCCAACTCCTAATTGTCCAACACTTCAGACGTGCACCAATCTAAAGCTATTGCTATCCAGTTTCACTTTACATGATTTACCAGTTATTACTTGTTATGACTCACAAGCAGCACAAATAGCACAATCAACAACAATCACAACTTTCTTTTTATCTTAGGATTAGATAAGTGATCACACAACTTAACAATCCAAGATTAATTCCAACTTTAATTCAATCTTTCTTATTTGTTGAACCTAGCCAACAACCAAACTACCTTTCATAGGTATAAAATATCAACTTACCAAATAAGGTCATCGGTCCTTATAAAGCAGTTAAATAAATAAAAGGGAACGGCATGATCAATCATGACCCAAACTAATATATATATTAATTCCCCCATGTGAATTAATAAAATAACGTTCCCAACCAACATGCTTGCATCAATCTTCCATACAAACATGACATAATTCTTATAATATAAATCTCATAATCAACATGTTTACACAACGGCATAAAACATGAATCCAACATAATTGAAATCATATATGAACTCTACATAATTCCTATACATGATACTACATAATTCTCCTTCTTAAAATCATGATACTACTTCAATCATCACATAGGTATGTACGTACCATGTGTAGACAAACTGAGAGGCCACTTTAACAGTCTTAAAAGTCGCCTAGAGAGAATTATCTGCCTAAAACAACCAATATAAATTCACAATCAATCCTCTATGAATTTACAGCAATAATAAAATACTTGAAACCCTTCTCAAACATGTTTAAAACCTTCCCCAATACTAAAACTTGATTATTGAACCTCCTAGCATAATACTTACTACACTAGTGGTTAAAATTCATCATAAAACTCCATAAAATACTCCCTTTAAATTTCCAGCAATATAACATAAGTTAAAACTCCCTGAAAACATATTCAAACATACTTAAAATCATAAAGATAATAAATTTCATAACTTATAATAAACTACTATGATTTTCTAACTTTCAAAACCCTAAAAACTCATGCTTTGATAATTAAAGCTCTAATTTAAACCCAAATATGTAAATCTGAATTGTATTTCTTCAATACATAAATTATATAACTTAGATTCAATATTAAATCATAACAAATTAAAACAAAACTTAAAAATATAAACATTGAATAAAACTTGAGGAGGAAGGAAAGGAATCAAACCAAAGCAAAGGAAACAAGGAGGAGGGAGGACGCCGGAAACAAAGTGCGGCAGCCTCGGTCGGCGCTGGCCGGTGCTGGCGGTCGGCGGCGTCCGACGTGGTGGACGAAAAACGAAGCAAAAGAAGAAAAAAAACGAAAGGAGAGAGAGAAAGCCGAAAATGTGGGAGGAAGGAGGAGAGAGAAAATAATTGTGCGGGGAAATTTTGGGGGTTTATGGGGTTTATATAGATTTCCCCTTATGAGCTTAGGAAAAGGTAATTGGGCTTGAATTATAAATCATTTTCCAAGCCAAATAGTGTTTGGGTTCCTCAAACCCATTTAAGAGTCCTCTTTCAAATCCAAAAAGTATTTCAAACATTTCAAATACTTTTCAAAGCATGACTTTAGTAAGATATTTGACTTGCATAAATCATTAAAATAATTCCTTTGACTTTCAAATAGTCAACATTTGAAGAAATAAATCATTAAAATACTAAAATATATTTAAATATAAATAACTATACATTAAAATATATTTATAAAATTCATAAATTTACGGGGGATTACACCTTCTTTGTTCTTCAAAGCTTTAATTTGTTGTTTGTTCCTCTTGTTTTCACGCTCTTGTAGAAGAAAGAGGTGGTTTGATCCCCAAAGTTATCCCATTTTGATTTTTCTCTTTGAACCCAATAATTCCATTTGATGTTGATATCCTCTTGAATTTTCTGTCTTTCCCTCAGTGCTAAGTCTCATGATTGTGGGATATCAACTTTCTTCTGTGCAGTAGTAAGCTTGGAGTGCATATCTTGCCAGTTGATGTTTTTTTCCCTTTTATAGTTAATGCACCATATCTTTGCTTGAATAATGAACTGATTCAATTTCCTTTGAAGATCATATTGGTATGAGCCCTTCGAAGTTTCCTTCCAACTATTTGTGAGGATGTATTTGATATCTTTAAAGTCTAAGCACTAGTTCTCTAGTTTATATGGTCTTTTCCTTTTATTGCTTGGGGGTTCAATTGAAGGATAATGGGGTTGTGGTTAGATAAAAGAATAGGAAGGTTCCAAGTTGTAGCTTCAGGGAAGAGATCTTTCCATTGACAGTTGCAGAAAGCTTTATTAATTCTTTCATCAATTGCCTCATGCCTAGTTCTATTGTTTGTCCAAGTAAAGTTAGTTCACTCCATGGAAGCCTCTGTCAATCAGTTTGTTTTCCAATTTCCATTTATTGAAGGAACTTGAACCAGGGATTCTTTTGTTTCCGCCTAATTTTTGGGAATTGTTTTCGGCTTGATTGAAATCTCCTATGATTATCCAACTACCTTGTAACATGTTCATGGTATCAGAGATAGCTTCCCAAACATGCTTTCTATCTTCGACTTTTGGGGAGCCATAAACAAAAGCAATGTAATAGGAAATTCTACTTTCATTACTAACCTTACAAACTATAAGGTTTTTGGAAACTGAAATACACTATGATCTTACATTCTTAGTCCAACATAAAAACAACCCTCCACTGTTGGACTCAGAATCATACCCTACACAACCTAAGAACCCTGTCTTTTTGAAAATTGGTTCTAATTTGCTGACATTAATACATTTCGACTCTAAGAGGAAAATAAAATCTAAAAGATTACTACTAGCCATGTCCTTAATAAACTGAAACAGGGGAGTTGACATGGAGTTTAATCCTCTACAGTTCCAGCTTAAAGTGCTCATATAATCCCTGGAGACTGTATCTGGTCAGTTGCACCAATGTTGAGCACAGGAGTATTAGCATCTGATTTCTCACCTTCATCCTCCTCTGAGTTTAACCCAAATACCAGCTTATTCTTTCCTATGTTCATCTTCTGAAATTTCTTCCTTTCAATTGGAGTAGGCCCAATTCTTAATTCCTCCCTAATTGGAAATTTGTTAAGGTCCAAAATTTGCATGTAGGAAGAACTGATATTGCCTGCTTCTTCAAGGTGCAAAGAAAGAAATCCAGATGGCACCCAATCCCTAACCCTTTCTGTTTCGGATCTGCGCTTCTTGGTAACTCTTGGGAAATAGCGATAATAAGGGTCATCAATTAGAGAAAAGAAAGCTGATGGGTTGATTTGTTGTTGAGGGGATTTGTTTAAATCATCTGAGAGACCCATATCCGGGCTATTTTCCTCACAGTCAAAGTGTGAATGGGAAGAGTAGTATGAGTTCTGTGAGTCTGGCGAATTTGGAGGAGGGGGAGGGGTGGTATCATTGTTAAAAATGGGGAAACTTTCATTTTGGGCTTCTTTCATGAGGAAGAAGAGATGGAATGACAATCTGGCCCAACTCGTCCAAGTCCTCAAAGGAAATGGATTTGTTACGAGTTTGGGTATGGGCCAAGTGGGCTGAAGGGTTAGAGGCATTACCTGGGTTGACTTCCATGGGCTGACTCTCCTTGCTGAAAATATTATTCAACTCTAGATAGTCCAGTGAACCAAAGGGGATGAATGGGTCGGACTATGGGTCCGAAGGGAAATAATATATGTCCCCCCCTAATTGAGTTTGACTGAGTTAAATAATGCTGCTAGATTGTATTCTTGATCACCAACATTGTGGTCCATAAAGAAGTCATTTTAGAGAATATTCTGATGGGTTTGGGTGTTTTGTTAGTTAAAAGCCATGGAAATTTTCTTTGGAAGCATGTGAGCCAGGTGAAGTAGATGAGGGGGGATATTTCCTTTTTTAGTGGGGGCTTTTGTTTTATAGAGGAGGTAGTTGGGGATGAAAAACGAGTTGTATTATAAATGAAAGTGGGAGTTTAAACTGTGAGTGGAGAATATGCAGAAGAATATAGGCTAAAATTTTGTCCTCGCACCATTTTCTTACTGCTCTCTGAACAGTAGCTGCTAGAGTAGGGGGTAAATTACCTACAAGCCCGTATTTTGATGGGGTTGAATAAATAGAGTGGTTGTGAGTTTTACTCTCTAAATCTTCCAGAAATTTTTGTTGAAAAACCCTCTCATCTTCTGACGAAAATGAATAGGCTATTGAATGTGATTTAATGAAACCTACCTTGATGGTGGTGGTGGCGCGTGAGGTTCCTTCTCTTTTTGGAGGAAGTTTCTGGATTTTTCCTTCTTGAAACTTGATTGTGTGCTGGTACCCGAACTTGCTAAACTGCTTTTCACGTGAAACTTTTTGTTGCTTTTTAGTACCGATGTTCTTATTGTCTTCCTCTGTTTTTATTTTTGTGCCCCTCGATGTTGCTTCACTTCTACTCCTTGAGTTATTTCCGCTCTGTGATGAATTCACTTCCAGATTATTTTGGTCTCCTCCATCATCATTGTTTCCTGAGCTTTGGGAATCACTTGAGGAAGAGTAATTCCCATTGTTATTATTATCATCATCTTGATCATCTTGATCTCCTGACAGTGTTGATTCCGATGGACTTTCCCCCTCAACATCCCTTTCCCAAGAGTAGTTTACTAAATTGATGCATGTAGTTCTGTTTCTTTCTACTCTTTTAAGACCTATTTGTCTATTGGTGAAACAGGGTTGGAAATTTTGGGAAATGTGGGGGATATATGTGCCCTGCTTCATATTTTCCATGACTATACTGAAGTGTTTCTGGGCAGGCATTCTATATTTAGACCCCCTATGACCTACTCTTCTAGATTTTGAAAAGAAGACAAAGACCCCTTCATATCTAAAGTCGACCCAATCGGGTTCACCTGAATGATAATCCAGATAAAAGCCTGGGACAAGAGGGTTGTTTATAGGTATAACTAGTTTGGCTCTAAGGTAGTCTTTAAATCCGGGAGAAGTTGAGGGATTGTCAAAATAGAGGACTCTTCCTATTTTTTCCAGGGCTCTTCTGGCTACTTGTGGTTTGTTGTAGATTAATGGAAGTCCTTCTACTCTAACCCAAATTGGGGATGGTTGGAATGTGAGAGATTGATAGGAGGCTCTTGCTTGGCATTTGGTAAACAGGAAAAGGGCTCTATCATAGCTAGCAGACCCCAGTGATACTAGATTATCCCTGTCCCTTACATCTAAACAAAAGAAGAAAAAGAGTTAACCTATGTTCTTGATGGAGATTTCATCATGTGTTGTCCATTTGAGGTATACTTAGTCATGTATGTCTCTTTCCCTAAAGTCCCTGATGTCTTTCGCCTTTCCAACTACGACATTCAGAAGGAGGCTGTCCTCTGGCAGTACGTCATTTTCTTGTGGTTTGTAAACGTGTCCCATTCTTCTCATGACTTGTTCATTATCATTTGTGAGGTTGATTATTGGTGAGAACGGATTCATGATGAATTCTTTTGTGCTAAAGAAATGGATTTGTTCTTGTTTGGTTGTATTTGTTGGATAAGGTGGTTAGTGGTGGGGGATGATTTTGGCTTATGTGTTTGGATGTTTTTAGACACACTCAGTCTTAGAGTGATGTGCTCTCTACTTAGAGAGAGAGTTGTTGGCGTTGGTATTTTTAACTTATATTAACTTGTTTATTAAAGCATTATTTTCATGCTCAAAATTTAGCTAAAAGATTTGTCATCAAGCGTCTAAAATGGGTCCTACAAATGCGTTTAAGTGTCCATAAAATAAAATATATGACACATCATTTGGAGTGTCGGACATATGATTCGTTGTGTCTCACGTGTGTCAACGTCTAATACGTGTCAGACAAAGGACATGTCACTCACATATGAAGAGTTCATGCAACTAGTGTAAAACTTCTTATTTCCATAATTTATGATCCAATGCCTCTATTTACAATTCTCAAGATTAATCTTTGATCACCAGCATCTTCCTTTGATTCAACATATACGATAAACACGTTTTTTAAGGAAGTCGTGTGAAAATGAGAGAGATAAAAATATAATTAAAGGAGGACTCTTGTGAATTGTGATAGGAGAGACATAAAAGGAACATATTAACAAATACACAAATGTTGCAATTAATGTGAAACTTTCAAATAGGGAAACATTATAATTAATAAGGAATGGCGGAAGTATTACTTGTAATGATTAATAAAATATGAAACTATTAATTACCACTTTAAACATAAACATTTTAGCAAGTACACACAAAAACTGTTTTTTTCACATACTTACTCTATTTCAAAACAGTTGCATCATTTTGACTTTTGCAATATTCATACTCTTCTTTATTACAGTATAATTTTTTAACAATTATATATAAAAACAACAATTGTCTTATAATACGTCACTGGATTTGTCTTAATGTATATTTTCAAAATACTAATGTTTTTAATTTTTTTATTTATTTATAGATGATTAGAGAAATTAATGTTTAATTGTAATAGTCAAGTTTTTAAATTGGAGGAAGAGGAAGCATGTAAATTAAAATTATTTAACTTTAAACTTTCAAAACAAAAAAATGACACAAAAACATATAAAAATGTGGTATCATTTATCCAAATATTCGTACAAAAAAACAGGTATCTTAATTTTCATTCACTTTGTACCCCTGAGTAATTTTGTTTTTCACTATATACCCTCCAACTTTTCACAATTCAACATATACCAGTCAATTTCTTTAAAATTCTCCATGTGTCCCATGCTGACTAACGAACGCCATCGTGATAGAATACAATATGTTTTAGGATATATTTTGTTCTTAGAGTTCTGATATGGATAGGTTTCCTAATATATATATAGGACTTTACTTAGGTTGTAAACTATAAATATTGATCAATGGTCATCACTCCAATTGAGGAGTTTGTCCTAAATCTAGCATAATATCACACCACTAGGTTCTCTAACTTAGCTTCCACAAATTTATTCGTTTCCTTTACCGGCTGTGCGCACCACCACACTTCCGCCTTTCTACTTTTACGTAGCACAGCGTGGCACCTACTTGTGTGCTTGTGTCTTAATTTTTGACTCATCTCCCTTGCTCTTTCTTTTTTGGCCTTGTTATCAACATGAGTCTTCTTCCAGCTTTGTGTTAATTTAGTTCACATTAGTTAAAGACTTGCTCCAGCTTCTACACACAGTCACGTGTGAGTATGACGAAGGAACCTGCTCAACTGTCTCTTGATGCTCAACCGTCTCATCCTCCCTCTCATGAATACCATCCGGCTCTTTCTGTTACTAACATTAAGAACTTCGTTCCCTTGGTTCTTGATCTTGAAAAAATACATTATTCACATCGGGTCGAATTATTTGAGTGTCATGCTGACTTTTTAATGTTTTAGACCATATCGATCCAAAGAAATCACGTCCAGCTGATCTCTCTGAATACTTGTGGAAACGTCTCGATTCAGTTGTGCGACAATGGATTTACGGTACGATTTCTTCGAATCTACTCCAAATTGTTTTGCGTCGTGGGGATTCGGCACAACAACTTTGGGACAAATTGAAGGAAATTTTTTAAGATAACAAACATACTCGGGCTGTGTATCTTAAAAATAATTTAATAATCTTCACTTGTCGAATTTTTCCGATGTCTCTTCTTATTGCCGGCAGTTGATGAATATAAAAGACCAACTGGCCAATGTTGATCAACCAATTTCTCAGCAAAAATTGGTTCTTCGTCTTACTTAATTCTAGTCTTATTAATACGGATTTTGATGTTGTTGCCACCATGATCCAACAAACCGAACCTTTGCCTTCGTTTGAGTCTGCCCGCTCACGACTTTTACTTGAAGTGACCGGTCGTGCACAAGATTCCGGTGCCCAAAATTCCAGCTTTGTGGTTCAACAATCAGCGCCATCTCACCAAACCTCTACCCCACCACAACCACAACCCTCTCAGCCATCTGGTCAGCGTGGTGGTGGAGGTGGCTACCGCGGCAGGGGCGGCAGACCAAGCTGTGGCAGGAGTACTCGTGGTCGTGGAAACCACAACCAACAGCATCAACAGCAAACGAGCGCTCCAGCTTCTAATTCCCAGCCAGCATGGCCTAGTCCATCTCCTCAACACTGGCCCGCTTCAGGCACTTGGCAATCTCAGTGGGCTCAAGGCCCATATCCTTATCCCTATCATGACCTGTGGTTTCCTGCTCCAGCCCAGCTTGGGCATTATTCAGCCATGTGTGCCCCTTTCCAGGCCCACCAGGCCACCTTTGCCAACTACCCAAGCAACAATTCAATTATCATGACCCAAATTCTTTTCATGACTCTGCTGAGTTGGCCACTCTTTCGCTACAATGACTTTGCCGGCGGACAACTCGTGGTACATGGATCCGGATGCTACTGCTCATATGACCAATTCTTCAGGTAATCGCATGCCGTTATTTAATTTAAGCATTAATAATCATATTTTAGTTGGTAATGGTCATCGCATTCCGACTATGGGTTTTGGTTATTCCACCCTCCCCTCCACAAAATCTCCCTTAACCCTCCGTGATGTGTTATTAGCTCTACAAAATATAAAGAACCTCATTTCAGTCCAAAAATTTACGACTGATAATAATGCCTTTATAGAAATTGATCCTTATGGTTTTTTGGTAAGGACCTTCGCACGAGGAATATCATAGCAAGATGCAATAGTTCGGGGGAGTTATATCCAGTCACCACAAATCAACCATCTACATGTCTTGCTAATCAACCATCAAGCTTCGTCGTCTAGGACATCCGGGATCTTAAGTTTTAAGCTTTCCTAGGTCTAAAGATTTAATAAGTTGTAATAAGGAATATACTTCCGATTTTTGCAATTCTTGTCAAGTCGGAAAACATCTCCATTTGCCGGTTTATAGTTCTAATAGTACTACTATTTCTGCTTTTGATATCATTCATGCTTATTTATGGACCTCACTTATTCGTAGTTACCAAGGTCATAAATACTATTTAGTATTGTTGGATGATTTAACCCATTTTGTGTGGACTATCCCTTTGAAATTCAAATCTGAAGTCTATCAATCTTTCCTCAATTTTCGCCAATATGTCCATACACAATTTGAACGTCCTATTAAATCTTTCCGATGTGATCATGGGCGGGAATTTGATAACACACCATTTGAATTATTTTGTGTCTAGCATGGTATAATTTTCCGCTTCTCATGTCCACACACCTCCTCTCAAAATGGTAAAGCTGAACGAATGATTAAAACTTTGAATAATATGTCTCGCACTCTTTTGTGTCATGCCTCTGTTCCTCCAAAATGTTGGGTTGATCAATCTCTTAAAACGGCCACTTATCTTATCAATCTGTTACTTACTAAGGCATTTCAAAATCTCACTCCGACTGAAGTCTTATTTCGCATCACTCCTTCTTATGACCACATTCAGGTTTTTGGGTGTCTTTCTTTGCCAAATTTGACGGCCACCATTCCACATAAATTAGACCCTTGGTCTACTCCATGTGTTTTCCTTGGTTACCCATCAAATCATCGGGGATATAGATGTCTTAATTTTGCCACAAATAAAATAATTATTTCCCGTCACGTTACATTTGATGAAAATAATGCTTTTCCCTTTTCAAATTTGGGAGTTCTTAGCCACCAGCATATTCTTTTCTGGATGATGCTAGCCCAAATCCCATCTTTACTCCCCCTGTCCAGCAAATCATGGCAGCGTTTCCCTAGGCCCACACGCCTTCACTCCTTCCTTCCCCGCATGTTTCTCCGCCTGCTGCTTTACCATCCATCCAGGCCCAAACCAAACCCACCGCGCTTCCCCCTCCTCTCCCTAGCACGTTTCCGTTCCTTCTCCAATCTGGACCCAGGCCCACACTCACAAGCTCCCGCGGTATAGTCCCCCCTCTACATCGACTACCGCCCATCAGGCCCACCTACCCACCCCCTTAACTCCTCATCCTATGCAAACACGCTCAAAAGCAGGTATCATCAAACCAAATCCTAAGTTTTGTTTGACCAACCTTGCCCCTACTACTCCTCTCTCTCGTTCCCCACTTCCCAAATCCCACAAAATTCCCTTGACCGATCCTAACTAGAATTCGGCGATGCATGATGAATGTGGTGCTTTAATTAATACTGGGACATGAGAATTGGTGCCTAGACCTATGGGGGTGAATATTATGAATAGCATGTGGATTTATACTCACCAAGAAAATGACAAAAGTGACCTTCAAACGCACAAAGCTCGTCTTGTTTGTGATGGCAGGTCACAAGAAATAGATGTTGATTGTGATGAGACTTTTAATCTGGTTGTTCGTCCTGCTACTATTCGCACAGTGTTGGGGTTGGCTATGGCTCGAAACTGGTCTATTCATCAGCTTGATGTAAAAAAAAGTTTTCCTCCATGGTGACTTACTAGAGACTGTTTATATGCATCAACCTCAAGGATTTGTTGATAAGAGGTTTCCTCACTATGTTTGTCACCTTCGTAAGGCTCTTTATGGTCTCAAACAAGCTCCTCGAGTTTGGTATCAGCGTTTTGCGCATTTTCTTCTTCAGATGGGATTTGTTGTTGCTCAAAATGACAACTCATTAATCACTTTTCGCCTGGGTAACGATATGGCCTATCTTCTTCTCTATGTTGATGATATTATCTTGTGCACATGTTTTGATGCTTTGCGTGACCGTATTACTGCTCATTTGAAATCTGAATTTCCTATGTCTGATTTGGGGCCACTCAATTATTTTTTAGGCCTCTCAGTTACTCGGACACCTTCCTACATACTTCTTTCACAAAAGAAGTAAGCTCAGGAAATATTGGAGCGCGCAAGTATGGGGACATGTAAGCCTGCAACGACTCCCGTTGACACTAACTCTAAGCTTAGTGCAGATTCGGGTCCTCCAATGGCAGATCCGACTCATTATCGCAGTTTGGCAGGTGCTCTGAGTACCTCACTTTTACTCGTCCAAATATTGTTTATGTTGTACAGCAGGTATGCCTTTTTATGCATGAACCCCCGGAGACTCATTATAATGTATTAAAACGCATCCTGCGCTAATTGAGGGAACCATTGATCATGGGTTACATTTATATCCTAATACTCAGTTGCGCTTGATTACTTAAACTGATGCTGATTTGGGTGGGTGTCCAGACACTCGCGGTTCTACTTTCGGATATTGTTGTTTTCTTGGTGATAACTTAATTTCCTGGCAGTCTAAGCGTCAGCCTACACTCTCTAGATCGAGTGTCGAAGCAGAATATTGTGGTGTCGCCAATGTTGTCGCGGAAGCTTGTTGGTTACGTAATCTTCTTTTGGAGTTACATTGCCCACTACGACAGGCTACTATTGTTTATTGTGATAATGTCAGTGCTATTTATTTATCTCGCAAACCAGTTCAACACCAACGCACCAAACATGTTGAGATGGATCTTCATTTTGTCAGAGAAAAGGTTGTGTTGGGTCAGGTATGGGTTTTGCATGTTCCTACAAGGTAACAGTTTTGCTGACATATTCACTAAAGGTCTTCCGCGCCAGTTATTTTTGGACTTCAAGTCCAGTCTCAATGGTAGAATACAATATATTGTAGGATATATTTTGTTCTTAGGATTCTAATATGGATAGGTTTCCTAATATGTATAGGACTATCCTTAGGTTGTAAACTATAAATATTGATCAATGGTAATCACTCCAATTGAGGAGTTTTCCCTAAATATAGCACATCTTTTTAGTCACTCAAACCTAATATTGTTGTTAAACCCTAACTGACCTTTATTTAACCCACTAACTTAATCAACCACCAGTAATACACCACATATGGCCCTTTTTATCTCTCTTCCTCCATAATTCTCTTTCCCTTTCTTTGGCCATAGATGGCATTTCGATGGTGGTTTATTAGGATAGATGTGCTGATTATGGGTTAATTAGTATTAACTAGCAAAATCAGGATAATTGACAATCATAAGTTACTAAGGGCATATGGCGTTTTCTAAAGTAATTGAGAGGTATATGGTGAATTTTGAAAGGTGGAAGTGTACGTAATGAAAAGCAAAATTTCTCAAGGGCATATATGGTGAAGAATCCTTATATCTTATGTTCTTTTCTCATTTTTGCAGTTTCCAACTATGTAAATGTTATTATGTTCTCTCATTTTTGCAGTTTCCAACCGATTTTGCAAATTCTCTCATATTACTTAGTGTTCCTTAATAATTAGTGCTTAATAACAACATATTGAGGTTGGCAAACAACAACACTTAGTTTTTTCTCAGGCCACGATACAGCCTACTAGATCACCAGTGGATGGCGGTCCGGCCCCAGGTTTCCTCTTTGCCAGCTTTGGTCACTATAATCAGGCTCCTGCGGAGGCCCTCTTTAGGATAGATGGGTCATGGGTCAAGCATACTCAAAGGGGAGCGGCAACATGGGTCGCTCATTTCCCAGGGGCCGCTTCCTCAACCATCCATGCTCAATGGTTTTTAGCTTCCTCCGCTCTTCACACGGAGGCTAGAGCATGCCTCCTTGCTCTATCTTGGGCGCGGCACACTACTCTCTCACGTATCTTGATCTACACCGATTCCGCTCTACTTGTTCGACTATTGCACTGTCCTACAGCTCAAGTAGACTTGGTAAAGTTGGTCCTGATCCGAAAATCCGATTCGAAATATACGATCCGTGGTCCGATCTGGGTTCGAACCAGACGGTCCGAACCTTGATCCGAATCCGAAACGATCCGGTCCGGTCCGGTCCGAATCCGGTCCGAAATGATCTTGATCCGAAACTCATCCGAAATCCGAATTATCCAATATGGTCTCACCCGATCCAACCCGAAGGTAAACTGATCCGAAATTATTGGTTTCGATTAGGCTTTGATCCGAAGTACCCCAAAACTTACCCTTTTTTTTATTAAAAAAAATTATCATTGGCCACTGGTGCAAAACTTTGGAAGAATTTCATGTAAGAATATGTAACGAATACTCAAATAGTTAGACGGAATAATTTTAAAAAATGTAGGGAGTACTAACTACTAAACAATTAATATCCAATAAAAGGGCTAATAATGGAATAATTAATAACTCAAAAGATTATTATAGAATAAAATTTATTTACATAGGACAACCCTTACCCTACTAAAAAAGCTCAAAATCTTTCTAATCCAATCTGAAATCCGATCCGATGATCTGAAACCATAATCCGAAATCCGATCCGAAACTCGATCCAATCCGATCCGAAATAATAGTCCGAACGATGACCCAATCCGAAACGGTTCGGTCCAGTCCGATCCCGGTCTGAATGTAACTTGATCCGAAAACGGTCCGATCTGAATTGGTCCGGTCCGAATCCGATCCGATTGGTCCGATTGCCAGGTCTAAGCTCAAGACATTTTGATACAACATACGATTAATGATATTCGATCTACGGCGGAATTTTTTACTTGGTGTCGTATCGTCAAGGCTCACGGGAATGATGTTGCTCCAGCCCATGAGTTGGCGACTCTCTGTCGCATGTCAAGGCTCACAGGAATGATGTTGCTCCAGCCCGTGAGTTGGCGATTCTCTGTCGCATGTCTAGTTTTTCAGGTCTTTCATGTTAATTTTGCTCTTTTTACTTTCTTGTACAATTTCTCGTTGTAAAAAAAAAATTAGTGCTAAACGCTTATGGGGTTGGTTTGTTTGTATCCCCGAGACGTATTCTCAGGCGTCGATAGCACGGTGGGACAGATAACATCTTTAAGAAAGTGTAATTGTACATGCCTAAAGGCTGTTTTCAGTGATATAATCAACACCAGTTTCTAACAGATTTAAGGGCATCTCAAACCAATTATGCAAAAAAAATCAGGTTTTATCGTATGGATGTGTTACTGTGACAAGACTTCACATCTCAGGTCACTTGATCACTTCAACCGTGTTAACAGAAATACCAGAACTCCTTTGCCTCAACCAAACCCTGATGCTAATCTCCAATGCTAAAAGAATACCAACAATCTACCTAAGCTAGCTCTCATCATTTACAGAAAACCAACTACTATTTCATGCTGTAAGTATGGATCCTTCGGATTGAATATTTTGTATATTTATTAATAAGTAAAATCCTCAGTTCAGAGATGATGTTGGAACTTGGAGTCAGCTGGCAGCGTGCAAGAGAAGTGAGTCATGCCCAAGCAAATGTAGTTACATTTACATAGCTGCCTGAATTCATGTTAGTTCAACTTCTTGATTGGAGTCAGATAGATCATCAGTTAACTCACAGCCTGCTGTTTCGAAAGGGAAAAACATGACACATACGCCAGAAACAAAGATTACGACCTCAAACAAAAGAATGGCTGCAGTTCGGTGACATCCGTGAACCAGACTCACTGCCACGAGAGGGCAGGTCATTCCACCGATTCTTCCCATAGAACTGGCAACTCCTACACCAGTTGTTCGAACTGAAGTTGGGTATATCTAGCCATACAAAAGAAATGCAAAAAGATTATTTTCACAACTCAAAAGAAAATAATAGTCTAAAAAAGATACAGAAATTAATCTATTTGACATCTCTAGGCGCTTGTGTGGTTGACATGTTCTAAAATAGTCTTTTGACATGTTTTTTTACAGACTGACAGCACGAAGCTGAACTAGGGTCATAGAAGAAGATCTGGAGACTGAGTTATGTGAGTTACCTCTGGGGCATATATATACACAATTGTGAATGTTGCTGTGATGCATATGCGAGCACCAAACAGAAGAGGGGTTACTAAGCCTCCAGACTGATTGAAGGCCAATGGTAACAGGAACAGACAGCAAAGGAAGAACATAGATGCCATAGAAACCTTGCGACCAAGTTTGTCCACCATTGCTGCCGAAAGAAGCAGCCCCGGAAACTCTGAAGATAATCGAATCAACTGATATTAATTAGTTTCTTTACAAGGAGTAACAGGGTCATTGCTAGTCTGAACTGCAAAAGTGATACCTGCAAGACTGGTAATGAAAACATCTCTGTAGTTCACATCCACGGATTTTCCAGACTCTGACCGAGTATGAGTTGAAGGACACGTATTATCCTTGTTGCTGAGTTCAGTCGTCAACAGCACAAGGCCATAATATGAAAATGCATTTCCGATAAAAACTACCCATAAGAGCAGGGTTGACCTCAGTAGTTGTGGTGAAAAAAGTGTAAAGACCGAGGCTTCTTTTTGTACATTGGAATCCATGTTATCACTAGTTCCGTTTTCAGCTTTGTTTTGCGATAGCAAATATGCATCTTCTGATGGAAGATCAGTAACTTTGGCAACTTGGTGATCAGAAACAAGAAGTCCAGATGGGAGTTCTGCGTGGTTCAGTTTGGCTATCTTTTCTAAAATCTCTAGTGCTTCATCAGTCCTACCTCTCCTGCACAAATATCTGGGTGACTCCGGTGCAGTAGTGTAGAATATGAGAAGAACTGCAGAAGGTACTGCAGAGAATGCAAGTAACCACCTCCAACCCAATGTAGGCATAACTATCTGCAAGAAGACATCCAATAACCAGATATCATTACGATAGCAGTTTATAGAGCAAATTTAATCAGAAGAAATTCAATCATGACCCCTTGCATTGTTTCCAGTTTCAGTTCTTGAGGATAGTCATCGCTAGGCAGAAATTTAGAAAAACATTAAAAGCCATTCCAGCATGCAATTGTATATAATGCAAGAAGATCTCCGGTCACTTGACTAGTCAAAGACACAGATGTTTGTATGTGCAGTGAAAAAATATTATAAGTAATTGCATACTTTTACTACATAATACAGAGTTCAAGCTTCTTTAGAGGATACAGTACACAATCAAATGTTTCTAATCACAAGTCTGCGTCGTATTTTTGCCATTTATACAGCTAAGTTGACACGTACAATGACTTTCGCAATGTTTGACATTTGCTTAATTTGAAAATACCAATTCCACTTTTACAATGACACGATCAAACGATGCAATTTAAGTTCAAGACTTGGGCAAATTGATCTAATCAGCCATCATACTGGAACATAGATCAATTTTTAGGCTCAAGCTGAGAAAGGCTGATATACAGCAGGGATTTAGCAATGAAGTTATTGCCATGATAGAGAGAACTCGAGAAGTGTGCTCCTCATGCGCAATATTCACTTCAGTCCTTACCATATTGGTATATAGTGTTATTGTGATAGCATATAGATGGGCTAAATTGCATGTCATAATACTTCATCTGTAAAATGTTAGCATAGGCCACAAATTAACAAAACACACTGATTCAGAAATATAGTCAGAACATAATATCTTGAAAGTCTTGTCATTTTTTAACAAAGGGTCTAGTAACTAGGAACCAAAGTTTAACTGGCAGTTAGAGAATGGCAATTGCTGGTTGAGAACTTATTAAAATCTTAGCACTCTTGTGTGCTCACTGCTCAGTAATAGGAACAGAATGGGAACATATAATGAGCTTAACTGAAACATTCTCCACCTACCTTTTCATTAACAGAAAAATAATTTGTTGGCAAAGGCCCAATATGAATTCCCATCCCTAATACAAGCCCCCTGCCCCCAAAGCAACAAACCCATCAGAACACATTCGTAAAGATTAAAACATTATAGCTGGAATGGTGTTGGTTATAGAACATACCCAAGCAAGTGAAGCCTCCAACAATGTCCCAACAGTCCAAAAGGCTGAGAAAACAGACATCCAGGTACCTCTTCTAGGAGCAGGAATAAATTCCAAAAGCCAGGATGACAGCACAGGCCCTCCTCCCAAACCAAGACCAACAAAGAAACGAAAGATAATCAAAGCTGTATAATTTGGAGCAAAAGCGCTACAAAATCCAGCTGTTGAAGTAAAAATTGCAGTTATGAAGAACCCATTCCTGGAAAGTAAGATTAAACGCAAGCAAAGAAAGAAGTTGGTGATTAAAAAAAATTAACGTACGATATCAACTTCTTCCTTATCGGACTAGTATATGACAGACAAAAGCTAAACAATACAAGCAAACCATAAGCGTGGGAGCAGCAACACAATCAAGTAAAAGCAGGAACATACATCAATGAATATATGCAATATGGAATTCATAAATCCTATGCCTTAATATAAATACACAAGCATGTGTACTATTTTAATCTTATAATATATGCATATGTATAGAGCGACACAGAACTATAATCATGGACCATTTGTGGTGCATGATATAAATTTTCAATAATTCCTTTCATAAGCAAGTTCTTGGGTACCATTGAGAAAATTTACATGATTGCTGGTGTTAGTAATTTGGTCACTTCAAAACTTTTCTTAGATGAACTTCAATAATAAGGCCAGATATACACTTGACAAAGATGGGTGAAGGGGTTTAAGGTCTGATTGCAAATTCAAGACAAGTGAAATGATATGCAGATATAAAGGTTGTAAGATTTCTGCAAATGATAACAAGAGAGGAATGGATGATCCGCCTTCAGTCAGATATATATCTATACTCACTATATGTTATACTAGCTTGTAAGATTGTGCAACACTATTAACTGTATAAAATAGCTTCGTAGACAATGGGACCAACTGACAGAAAAGATCTAGAGAGCTCACCTCCGGCCAAACTTATCTGACACAACGCCCCATGAATATGCTCCAATCAGCATGCCCGCAAATACCACACTGGTTATCATACTTTCTTTATTTGAAGAAAGACCCCATTCAGCCTGGACAGCTGGTCCGACGAAAGAGAGAAGCATCATCTCCATTGCTTCTGAAATCCAACCCATTCCAGCATATACAAGGAGATAGACTTGAAATTTCCCAAAGCCCATGGCGATGAGGGCATCATCAACCGTGAATGTTTCTGTATCATCTCCCATCTGCAAAAGCAAAACAAGAGAAAAATGGTCAACCTACTTTAATGCACAACACATCGCTTACAGCATAACAGTAACCACTTTCATAGAAAATACAGTGCCCAATCCATCTGCATGTAGAAGTTGCTAATAATGTAAATGCATCAAAGCAAATGAGTGAAATACTCAATGGTCTTCACATATATTCAAATTCACTTCTTAAACATAAATTTAGCTCGTTTGCCAAATTTTGCACATACCATTAGCCAGTGTTTCCAAGAGAAAGTACTTCAAAATATTATTCATTTCTTACTCGAAACATTTTCGTGATGATTATGACATGCTTTAAGGAGATTGTTAGTCACAAACAATGTGAACATCTTCACAATTCTCTGCAACTTATTTCACAATCAAAACATAGCAGGTGTATCACCAAACACACACACACACACACACACACAGAGAAAATGGGTTTGAAACCTTAACCCTCCTCGGTGATAGTAAGAACTCTTTCCCGTCTTCCCTAATTCATTATCGTCAGCTGTTAAACCCTGGAATCAAGAACACCATGTAGCATTACTTCTCCCACCCGGTATGAATCCTATAAAGGAAGAGTCTCCTGATATCCAGACACCCACAGCCTTATCCCTAACCCAATTAACAGTCCCCAGATCCTACTTAATTGACAATGTGAATCAGAGAATATAGTAACCAGGGAAACTGATTAGCAAAAAACCCAAAACAAATCAATTGCATTATTAAGTACAGAGTTTGATACTTTCTCCGTTCCAAAATTAACGAACATTCAGCAATTCAAGCGGTCTCCAACGCACTACTTTGACTATTAATATCTTCGTTATGTATTACCCTTCTACCCCACCAAACCCAATGAGCAAAATGGGGAAACATCTTACTATCCCCAAACTAAACTCAAATCCAAGACATTGAAATTACTCAGGTCTGACTAAATATTATGTAACACAGACACAATCAAAACCAACAATCAAGACTTGATTTTTTTTGTGATTTTCATGCTCCTACATTACATTCTTGGGAAAATAACATCAAATCCAAAAATGGGGATCTCCATAAATCAAATCTACAGATTCTAGCAAGTAGCAATCACCCAAATTATCAAGTCAACCATCATATTCACATAGAATCAAATCAAATAAAATCACTCAAAATAATTATCGCCCACATTAATTATTCACCCAAATTGATGAAAATAAGAATTACCAATCAAAAATTCAAAAGTAAGAATACAAACAAACCTGTTTTTTTTCGCTCATTTCCCAAGACAAAGAAAAGCGAAATTAAATCTGGGTGAAGCAGAAATTTATTCCAAAATCTTGGGAAAACATTCAACTTTTTTTCTTCTATCCCTTTTTGAAGCAACAATGGTGGAATTTTCTCTCACCTGGGATTCTGGGTTGAAGATGAAGATAGTACCTAGAACAATTGACCGACGCATGTTGACTTTTTTTATAAAAAAAAATTAAAATAAAAAGAGAATTTTCGTCAAATATGCTACAGTGTAATTCATCGGCTTTGTAGTTTGCACATGGCGGATAGAAAATTCAAAAATAATGCATCCGAACAAAAACGCAACTTCAACGCTTTTTTGACTTGACTGAAAAGACAATTTTGCCCGTAACTTTGCACATTATCTGATTCCAATCTTTCTGCCACTTTTTACGCCATAGTTGAACTTCAGAAGTTCCATTTTTACGACATACGAATTTGCGTTCCTAACTCTTAGAACTCTACCAATCTTAACTCTGCTCTGTTCACTTTAAAATGTAGCAACTTTTGATTGCCTCATAGTATGTCCCAAGTCCCGACTTTGAGGTTCTCTTCCAATGGTCATTCAACTTAATTAATTTATTAAAATCAGTTAATTATTGACAAGTTATGAGGGTTTTATGATTTAGTTAGTTGTATTACTGTAAACAACAGAGTTTATATACAACCTAAGAATATAACAAGGCCTTAGGCCCAAACTATACAACATTAATATGGAAACCATATATACAAGGTCTAATACCCCCTCAAGTTGGAACATGCGGATTGCAAATGCCCAACTTGCCAAGTAAGTAGTGAGACTGTGTTTTACCAAGAGCCTTGGTAAAAATATCCGCAAGTTGTTTCGTTGTAGGCACATGACTAGGAGCAATAAGACCATCCTGAATAGCGTCACGAACATAGTGACAATCGACTTTAATATGTTTGGTGCGGTCATGAAACACCGGATTTTGAGCGATATGTAAGGCAGACTTACTGTCACAATAGAGACGCATGGCCCCTAGGATGATGAACGCTAAGACTGTCAAGAAGAGCTTTGAGCCATTTAAGTTCAGAAGTGTTGTCTGCTAATGAACGATACTCAGCCTCTGCAGATGACCAGGAAACAGCGTGTTGTTTCTGTTGTAATAAAAGGTTTTCAAGGCTAAAATGAAGAACAAGATATGAACAAGAATTTGAACTTGTTGTGCCGTGGTAAACAAACCACTGCCTTGAAAACGAGATTCGGTGCAACCGGGGTGCACAATCGTACTCACCGATTCGTTCCCTAAGGTTTACACAACTCTCACCACACAATAACACTCTTGGGTGTGAGATGGAGTTACTAGAACTTATGCCCAAAAAACATGAAGAAAAGGGAGAAGAGAAAGATAAGAAAAGATCATATCTAAAATCAGAAAAATGAATTATATTTAAAGGAGTGAAGGAGAAGAAGAAACCTCCAAAGGAAATTAAAGGATCCCAAGGAATCCAATGATCATAATCAATCCCAATAAACACAAGATAATGGAGAATGAAACTCCCATCATCAATGGGAATAATGGAGAAGAATAAACCATCATAAAAAGATGATTAACACTTTTAAACCACGTAATTAAGAGGGGGTTACAAGAGGGATCCAAGGAAATAATGGAAAAAACCGAAAACCGGCAAAAAGGGCCTTCGCCTGATCGGGTCGGGCGAACCCCGCCCGATCGAGCCCGAGACCAAAACTCAAAGGCCAACTGAGGTCGCCCGATCGGGCGCCAACAGCGACTACGAAAAGTCGCCCGCCCGATCGGGCGGCCTGCGCCCGACCCAATCGGGCTCCTCTTTTCTTCCCCTTTTTCCAACTTTAATCCCAACAATCCCCCACTAAAGATGAGGAAAAGATACCAAACGAAAGAAAGGAAATTTCGGGCATAAGAGGAGATCAATACATAACATCCGGTGTTACATTTAAGTAAATTGAAACCAAATGTTTAGTGAAGTGGTACAATAACTTACAAGTCCAAGGGTGGACGAACCATGAAACCCTCAAACTTTTGATCAAAGAGTGGACTAACCTTGAAACTCTAAGATTTAAGTCACGCCCCCCACAACACATACATCACTCCAAAAATCTAGTTAACTCCGCAAAGTGAACGCGTTTTTAAGCCATGCATTTACCTTAGTTTTCATGGAAGCTCCAGGAAACAAACTCAAGTTTCCATAGAAGATGGCGAGTCTTCACAACCATATAGGTGAATCCCTTGTGCTTCTCAATAGCACAAAACATCTCTTAGGATTCATTAAGAGTTTAAACAAACTCAACCTCCACAAAAATTACAACGGTGGATTTCTCAAATGCTTAGCTAGAGCACCTACCACGTGAGTATAAATCCATTAAGAATTCCCAATGAATTCATCCTACTACAAGCATTACAACACAAAACGCCATAGGGATGAAATATTAGTAATGCCAATTAGATACACTTCATGGACTTATGCCCCATCCCCCTCGATGAATCAAGAACTTGGTTCCTTGCCAACCCCTTAGTCAAAGGATCCGCCAAATTTCTTTCGGACCTTACACAGTTCAAAGCAATGACTCCATTCTTGAGTAATTGTCTCACCGAACTATGTCTAAGGTGTATGTGCCTCTTCTTACCATTATAATTGCTATTGTTAGCTACACCAATTGCAACTTGAGAATCACAATGCAAAGAAACCGGGGAATATCTTTCCCCCCACAATGGGATGTCGGCAATAAGACTCCTTAGCCAATCCGCTTCTTGACCTGCCAACTCAAGAGCAATGAATTTAGATTCCATGGTGGAGCGCGCTAAACATGGTTGTTTTGAGGACTTCCATGATATAGCACCTCCACCCAACATAAAAACATAACCACTAGTAGAGACTACTTCATCATTATCGGATACCCAATTAGCATCACAAAACCCCTCCAAGACATTAGGAAATCGATTAAAATGCAACCCAATTTCCATGGTGCCCTTAAGATACCTTAGTAACCGATAAAGTGCATTCCAATGATCACTACTAGGATTATGAGTATAACGACTTAATCTACTTACCGCATAAGCAATGTCGGAACGTGTGCAATTCATCAAAAACATTACACTCCCTATTACCTTAGCATATTGCTCTTGTGACACACTAAGACCCTTGTTCTTCATAAGCCTTACACTTGCATCATAAGGAGTTTTACAAGGCTCCACATCATAGCAATTGAACTTCTTCAAGATTTTCTCCACATAGTGAGATTGATTCATTGAGAAACCATCCTTAAGCTTGGTCAACCGTATACCAAGGATCACATCGGCTTCACCTAAATCCTTCATTTCAAACTTAGTAGAGAGAAAATCTTTAGTGTAATTTACAACCTCCAGGTTAGTACCAATAATAAGCATGTCATCAACGTAAAGACAAATAATAACACAAGAGGAATCTAAAACTTTAGAATATACACAAGAGTCTGAGGAATTAGTCACAAAACCATCACTCCTAAGAGTACTATCAAACTTTTCATACCATTGCTTAGGAGCTTGTTTCAAACCATACAAAGACTTCCTAAGCCTACACACCTTGTGTTCTTGACCCTTAACCACAAAACCTTCCGGTTGAGTCATATAAAATCTCTTCATTAAGATCACCATTAAGAAAAGCCGTTTTAACATCCATTTGATGAACCACTAAGTCATGAATCGCCGCTAAAGCAACCAAAGACCTAATGGTGGCAATCTTAGTCACGGGTGAGTAGGTATCAAAGAAGTCTATACCCTCCTTTTGAATGAAACCTCTAATAACAAGTCTAGCCTTAAACTTATCAATAGAGCCATCGGGTTTCTTCTTCTTAGTAAAGATCCATTTACAACTTATGGGTTTAGACCCTTTAGGTAAATCACATAAGTCCCAAGTATGATTAGACATGATTGAATCTAATTCACTTTTAATGGCCTCTTTCCAAAAACTAACATCTATGGATTTCATAGCTTCACTATAAGTCTTTGGTCTTCTTCTAAGAGAAATAAAGAAACAACATTTTCACTCAAACAATTCACATCAAATTTCTCAACAAGAAAAGTGGTCAAGAAATCTGGACCAAAGGTAGTCTCTACTCTAACCCTCTTGCTCTTCCTAGGTTGCACTCCTTCTACTACCAAAGGAGGAGACGGAAGATTACTAGAACTAGGCATAGAAACATCTAAGGACACATCAAAACTTGATTCATTCACATGTATAGAAGATGATGATGATTTCAAAGGGAAAGAATGCTCAAAGAAAACTGCATCTCTAGATTCACAAATAGAATAATCACTCAAAAGCATGAACCTATATGCGGCACTATTATAAGCATAACCAACAAACACACAATCAAAAGTTTTAGACCCAATAGTGGTTTTCTTAAAATCTGGAAAAGCAACTTTAGCTAAGCATCCCCACATTTTCAAAATACTCATATTCGGTTTATAACCTTTCCAAAGTTCATAAGGTGTTTTATCCAATTTCTTATGGGGAACTCTATTGAGTACATAACACGCGGATAGAACCGCCTCTCCCCACATGTTGTCGGATAATCCGGAACTTAAGAGCATTGCATTCATAGTTTCTTTTAAAGATCTATTTTTCCTTTCGGCAATACCATTTTGTTATGGAGTGTAAGGGGAACTTAGCTCATGGATGATACCATTGGTTTCACAAAATTCTTTTAAAGTCCATTTTCCATATTCACCACCTCTATCGGTCGGTCCTAACCCTTTTAATCTTAAGATCAAGTTGATTTTCAACCTCGGCTTTATACTTTAAAAATGCACTTTCCGCCTCATCCTTAGTTTTCAAAAGATAAACTTTAGTGAACCTTGAAAAATCATCAACAAAAGTTATGTAATAATTTTTCCCTCCTTTACTAGTAGTGCAATTTTTAAAGTCCGCTAAATCCGAGTGAATCAACTCTAGCAATTTAGTACTTCTTGATATAACTTGCTTGAATGGTTTCTTAGTATGTTTGGCCTCAACACAAATAGGACATTTAGAGGCTTTGTCAATTTGATCAAAAGAAATTAAGTCCATGTCCTTTAGTTTTTTCATGTAAGAAACATTTAAATGTCCTAAACGATTGTGCCAAACATCCATAGATTCAACAATATAAGCAAAAGAAGTACTTCCATTATTATTCAAAACATTCATCACAAACAATCCTCCACTAAGGTAACCTTTCCCAACAAAGTCTCCATTCTTAGTAATAACAATCTTGTCCGCCTCAAAGACAAGCTTTAAACCAGCTTTGTTGAGAAGGGCACCCGAAACAAGATTCCTCCTAAGGGAGGGAACATACAAGACATTACTCAAAAACAAAGTTTTTCCGGAAGTGAGTTTAAGGTGGACCTTCCCTTTGCCAAGAACTCCCGCGGTGCTACTATTTCCCATGTGAACATGGTCTCCATCGGTAGCATCTTCAAAGTCCGTCATGAGAGCTTTGTTAGCACAAATATGTCTTGATGCTCCCGTGTCCAAGATCCACTCTACCTTGTTTTCCACCAAGTTGGCTTCAACTACCACAGCGGCTATCACATCATCCTTTTCAACAAGATTGGCATGGGAGGCACCATTGGAGTTGTTCTTGCGGTGGACACATTGATAGGCCTTGTGTCCTATCTTTCCACACACATAGCATGCTCCTTTGGTTTTTTGAATCTTGTTGTTAGAAGTGAAGTTCCCTTTGTTTCCATTAATCTTCTTCTTACCTTTGAACCTTTTTCTAGCCATAAGATCACTAGATTCAACCAAGTTAGCTTTAGAAGAAGTCAGAGAGAGAGAATCAAACTTATCTTTGAGGCGGTTAGCCTCCTCGGTCCTCATGTGACCAATAAGCTCTTGAAGACTTAGAGATGTCGGGAAGAGCCTTGTTCAACATTGGATTAGCCAAAACAATAGACATAAAATCTCGTTTTCAAATTGTTGTAATAAAAGGTTTTCAAGGCTAAAATGAAGAACAAGATATGAACAAGAATTTGAACTTGTTGTGCCGTGGTAAACAAACCACTGCCTTGAAAACGAGATTCGGTGCAACCGGGGTGCACAATCGTACTCACCGATTCGTTCCCTAAGGTTTACACAACTCTCACCACACAATGGCACTCTTGGGTGTGAGATGGAGTTACTAGAACTTGTGCCCAAAAAACATGAAGAAAAGGGAGAAGAGAAAGATAAGAAAAGATCATATCTAAAATCAGAAAAATGAATTATATTTAAAGGAGTGAAGGAGAAGAAGAAACCTCCAAAGGAAATCAAAGGACCCCAAGGAATCCAATGATCATAATCAATCCCAATAAACACAAGATAATGGAGAATAAAACTCCCATCATCAATGGGAATAATGGAGAAGAATAAACTATCATAAAAAGATGATCAACACTTTTAAACCACGTAATTAAGAGGGGGTTACAAGAGGGATCCAAGGAAATAAAGGAAAAATCCGAAAACCGGCAAAAATGGCCTTCGCCCGATCGGGTCGGGCGAACCCCGCCCGATCGGGCCCGAGGCCAAAACTCAAAGGCCAACTGAGGTCGCCCGATCGGGCGCCAACAGCGACTACGAAAAGTCGCCCGCCCGCCCGACCCAATCGGGCGCCTCTTTTCTTCCCCTTTTTCCAACTTTAATCCCAACAGTTTCTTAGTTTTCCATGAGATGGGTGAAGCCCCAAGGAAGACAAGCCACCCAGTCAAAGAGCGCCTAGTGAGAGGGCAACTAGTCCAATCCGAGTCACACCAACCTGACAAAGATAAATCACATGCAGAACTAAGTAAGATACCTTGTCCCGGACAACCTTTTAAGTAACGAACAACGCGAAGAGCAGCCTCCCAATGTTCCTGTCGAGGTTGTTGCATGAATTGAGCCAAAATATGCACACCATACTCCAAATCCGGGCGAGTAAAGGACATATAGATGAGGCGGCCAACAAGCCGCCTATAGGATTCCGGATTCGAGAGAATAGGGTCGGATGCGAGGGCAAGAGTGTGATTTTGTTCAATAGGAAATGCCACCGACTTAGACCCTAGCAAGCCAACCTCAGAGATTATATCCAACGCATATTTGCATTGACACAAAAATAAACCATAAGAGCTACGAGCCACCTCAATCCCCAAAAAATACTTCAAAGGACCTAAGTCCTTCATATGAAAACAAGTGCCCAAATAGGACTTGAAAGAAGCAACAGCAAAAGAATCATTACCAGAGATGATGAGATCGTCAACATAAATTAGAACAGAGAGCTGAATGCCGTCCCGAGACATAGTGAATAAAGAGTAATCCGAGTATGATTGAGTGAAGCCATACGAGATCAAGGAAGCAGCTAACTTAGCAAACCAGCAACGGGGAGCTTGACGAAGGCCATAGAGAGACTTTCAGAGACGACACACCTGACCGGGCTTGGAGGGAGTAAAGCCAGAAGGTGGTTTCATGTACACTTCTTCGTCGAGGTCGCCGTGAAGAAAGGCATTCTGCACATCCATATGATGAAGCTCCCAGTTCTTAGCAGCGGTAATGGCGAGAAAGGCCTGGACATTAACCATTTTAGCCACCGGAGCAAAGGTCTATGTGTAGTCAATACCTTCAACCTGGTGATTCCCAAAGATGACCAAACGGGCCTTGAGACGTTCAATGGTCCCATCTGAATTATGTTTGGTCTTGTAGACCCACTTGCAACCAAGAGCCTTTTTATTCGTAGGAAAATCGGCATAGACCAGGTACCATTATTTTCCAAGGTTGCAATTTCGGATTGCATTGCAGCACGCCAACCATCATCTTTCATGGCTTCATGAAAAGAGTGCGGTTCACTGCTAGCGGTAACAGCTGCAAGAAAGATGCGATGTGGAGCAGAAAATTTATCATAATTCACAAAGTGTGCTAAAGGATACAGAATACCTGGGGAAGAAGACGAAGTAGGCGAACACGAAGATGGACTCAAAACTTGAACTGAGTTGGTCACAAAATCCCGAAGATGAACCGAAGTCTGTTTGGTACGTAAACCACGCCCAAGCTCCTCGGGTGGAGGATCCGGGCCAGCAGCAGCGTCGAGGCTGCTCGACGGGGAGAGAGGGGGGCTGTCCGAGAGCACAGCAGGGGACGATCGAGGAGGAAAGACCTCCAGACCAGCAACATTATCCGCGTCAAGGACGGATTCAAGATCATCCAAAAACCCAACATCAATTGACACATGTGCATCATCATATGAAACAGAAGTAGAAACCGAATCCAAAGCAAAGGGAAACTCATTTTCGTGAAACTGAACATCACGCGAAACAAAAAATTCCCCTGTAGCCAGATCATACAATCTCCATCCTTTCTTTCCATTAGGATAACCAACAAAAATACACCTCCGACTCCGCGGAGCAAATTTATTTCCTTTTGCATGTTGGTCATGAGCAAAACACAAACAACCAAATACTCTCATAATATCAAAAGCAGGAATTTTACCACACAACACTTCATAGGGAGTTTTGCCTCCTAACACAGTAGAAGGAGTGCGATTAATCAGATAAACAGCGGTAAGAACACATTCTCCCCAAAAAGTAATAGGAAGATTGGCTTGAAACATCAAAGCACGGGCAACATTGAGGATGTGTTGGTGTTTACGCTCAACCTTATTGTTTTGTTGTGGTGTTCCAACACACGAGGTTTGAAACAAAATACCACATTTATCGAAATAGTCTAACATACATCGGAACTCAGTACCATTATCAGTGCACACAATTTTAACAGTAGTCTCAAATTGACGTTCAACCATACCAAAGAAAGAAGAAAAAGCTTTTTGAACCTCGATTTTATCACGCAACAAGTAAACCCAAACAGAATGAGAATAATCATCCACCAAAGTCAAAAAATAGATAACATCACAAGAAGAGGCCGTCCGATATGGACCCCACAAATCACAGTGAATTAAGGCAAAAAATACGTTCAGATTTACTGTCACTAACAGGGAAACAATCACGTGTCTGTTTAGCTTGAGGACAAACTACACAAGCTTTATTCAACTTTTTCTTAAAACTACGCGCACGAATAGCAGGAACTAACTTGACTACTCTGTCGGAAGGATGCCCCAGTCGATTATGCCACAACTCAAATTCGGACAGAACAGGAGCAGACACAGCATGAATAGTAGGGATTCTGCGAAAGAAGTAGAGTCCATCTCGATGTTCACCGGCTCCAATCAGGTTCCCCGAGCGTAGGTCCTGAATAGCACACAAGGAATCAGTAAATCGAACTACACAAGAAGAGGCATCAATCAACTTGAGAAACAAAAATCAGCTTGCAAGTAAGAGTGGGAACATATAAGACATCATTAAGAGTAAGGTCCGGAGAGAGGATCACACGACCCTTCATAGTGGCTACAACACGTTGACCATCATGTAAAGCAACAGGACAGTCTATAATACATTGAACATCAGTCAAACAAGACTGAGTACCAGTGACGTGGTGAGAGGCACCAGTGGCAAGTATCCAAAATAATGAAGGTAAATCACCTGTCATACGATCATTAGTGGAGTTTTGAGCATTAATCACATTCAATAAAACCTGAACTTGAGCAGGGCTCAATTCATCAAGGGGAGAAGAAGAACCAGCAGCACTAGGTGCGTTGCCCGCGGCATCTGTCACGGCATGGGCACGAACTGGACCACCGCAGGAGGTGGGGGCAGCATCAGGTGATGTGGCAGACCCGACAACAGTAGAGGAGGAGGAAGAAGACCCTCCTTGGCCGAACTTTTCGACCCACCATTGAACAGGACCATGAAGCTTGAATCAAGAGGCTATGTCATGGCCACGACGCTTGCAATAGGAGCAGGTGAGTTTGGATTTATCAGGACGGGACGGTGGCCGATCCACCCGCAAAGAAAAGGCATGAGTTTCATCCAAAACCACCTTGCTACGAGCAATCTCCCGCGAACGTTCTTCTTGCACCAACGTTTGGTAAGCACGATCAAGTGTGGGAGGAGGAGATTGAGAAAGAAGATTAGAGCGCACAGTACTGAATCGATTGTCATCAATACCAATAAAAAATAGGTGAAGCTTTTCCTCCTCCCGATCAAGTGCTAACTTGCCAGCCACATTACACGTGCACTTGCCGCAAGAACACGCGTGGAGGGGCTTCAAACGAACAAGTTCATCATACAAGGACATTAGACGATTGTAATATTCGTCTACTGTCATGGATTTGGACTATTTGCAGTCGGTGATGGAGAACCGAAGCTGCTGTAGGCATGGGCCCTTAGCCACGCAAAACCGGCGTTCAAGGTAAGTCCAAAGAGAATGAGCATCATCATGAAACAGAATAGACACGGCAATCTTGGAGTCCATACTTCTTAAAAGCCATGACACAATCATTGAGTTCACAGTTTCCCAATCTAGCAGCTTTTTCTTTTCGGTAGGCTTAGAAATCGTGCCATCAATGAACACGAATTTTCGGCGAGCCTTCAAGGAAATAGTGATGGCGCGAGCCCAGGCGACGTAATTGTCTCCAGTGAGTAAAACGTGGGTAATTAAGTTACCTGGTTGATCTCCCGAGCCAAGGTAATAAGGAGAGGCAGGTTCGAGTTTTTCTCCGTCAGTCATGGCGAGAGGCAAAGCCACGCGGGTGGAGCTCAGGCACGACGGCAGTGACGGTGGTGAAAAAAAATTAGGGTTGTTTTAGTGTGGCTCTGATACCATGACAAGTTATGAGGGTTTTATGATTTAGTTCATTGTATTACTGTAAACAAGAGAGTTTAAATACAACCTAAGAAAATAACAAGGCCTTAGGCCCAAACTATACAACATTAATATGGAGACCATATATACAAGGTCTAATAATTATAAGGAAAAAATCATAATAGGGGGCCCAACTATTACCCATTTACCTTTATAAGTCCCAACAATGGATTATTCTTTGCAGGTCCCAAAGTTTACTATCTTGTGATTTTCATAAGTCCTGAGTTACTTATAACCGGTTTAAAAGGTAAGATTTTCAAACGTTTACCATCTTCGAACACTTTTAGCAAGTGACAGATACCTATAAATTGGGACCAACATTTAAAATCGGTTACAAGTAGGTCATGACCTATAAAAATCACAAGATGGTAAACTTGGGACCTGCAGGGAATAATCCATAGTTGAGACTTATAAAAGAAAATGGGTAATAGTTGAGCCCTCTCTTGTGAATTTTTCCTAATTATAATGCATTAAACTCTTTCATTAGCTTTTACAACTTCTTAAATGCTGCCAGGAGCATCAAAAACTATGTGCTCCCGAACACATATTTTTGGCATTTATTATATAAATGAGCAAAATGCAAAATGAGCAAAAAATGTGAGAAGAGGCACCTAGCTCTAGTGCTCCTCGGGAGGCCGAGAGCATTATGGATGCTTTGATTAGCTTTAGTTAATTAAATAAAGAGTTATTGGATGAGTGTGATGTGCTTTTGAATAAGTGATTTAACAAATTATTGAAGCTGAAGGACCAATGTAAGAAGAGAACCCCACATGTTGGGGATGCTATGAGATAAGTAAAAGTTGAAACATTTTAAAGCAAATCGGTCATAGTTGGACTGCTAGTAGTCTATGTTCACAATGTGAAATAAATCTGCATTCATCATCAATCATATATCTTCATTCTCACTCATCTTTCGTTCAATTCCAAAAAGGGCTCTTACATGTGTTTTTCTCTCTCTCCCTTACATAATCACCACACCCTATATATTTAGTAGCTTGCACTAAAACCTAGGAGGGTTTACCCCCACTTCTAGACTGACATCTGGTATTGCAAAATAATAAAAGCACACAGTGCATTAATTCAGAAATAAACAGATGGACTAACAACTAAAAACATATGGGCTTAGAATGTTGGGCTAATATGGACTGATATCTTCAATGCTCCTTCAATACTCCCCCTCAAGATGAGAGTGAAGACCTGTTCTGAACTCACATCTTGTGAAGTAAGGTCTGATGCTGAGAGACTGGTAGACACTTGGTGAAGATGTCTGCTAGTTGGTTGTTTGAAGAGACATAAGTGGGAGAGATCACACCTTCAACAACCTTGTCCCTGATTAAATGACAATCAATGTCAACGTGTTTAGTCGATCTTCTCATGGTGTACTGGGTTGGATGCAATGGCCAAAGCAGCCTGGTTATCACAGCAAATAGGTGTGCCACTAGTGTGATGGATTCCTAGATCCTTGAGCAACTGTCTCAGCCACATAATCTCACATACTATAAGTGATAAGGATCTGTACTCTGCTTCTGCACTACTTCGAGCTAGAACAGATTACCTTTTTGCCTTTCATGAGATAGGAGAACTTCATAGCAACACACAGAATCCAAAAGTGGATCTTCTAGTGACAGGACATCCTGCCCAGTCACTCTCACAGAAGGTTGTGAGCTTGGCATTTGATTGACTTGCTAGAAGAATTCCTTGTTGTTGAGATCCATCTAGGTACCTTAAAACTCTTATATTTGCCTGGAAATGTACAGATGTGGGATGGTGCATGAGTTGACTAAGTACATGGACAATATAGGCTATATCTGGCCTTGTGATAGTCAAGTATATTAACTTGCCTATAAGTTTCTGATAAGGTTCAGGACTGCTCATAGGCTCACCTACATCATTGGTGAGTTTGAGATGTAAATCCATGTGGAGTTTAAAAGGTCTGCAATTCACCAACTTATACTCCTTCAAGAGATCCTTGATGTACTTCCTTTGAGACAAAAGCATCTCTTTTTGGAAATTATTGGTTTAGATTATGAAATGTTTCCAATTGTGGAATTTTTATTATTTATGGAAGGTTTGAATGATTGTGGTTGGCAAAGGTTAAATCTCTGAAAGCATGTTTGCTTAATTAAATGGATTTTATGTATCTAGTATTTGTATGTACTTAGTGTTTTTCGCTCACCCGTATTTCTCTTTTGTTTTGGCTTGGCCCTACTTATCAATTGTGATAACTAGATAGGTGATGATGATCTCAACATACTCTAAGTGCTGCATGGCGGACCGATGGGCGAAAATCACCTAGTATAAGTTTAATGTTATGTTTTCCAGTTTATTTACCACTTCCGTTATGTATTGAACAACTACTACTATCACTATTACTATTATTTATTATTAATAAATGGAGTTAAGTATGTTTTTCCGCTGCAAAACTCTGCTTTGCCTTACGTAATCACGTGGCGATAATACCCTTAAGTTACTCTCTAAACCGTATTTGTACCTGTTATTCTTAGAGAGTAATTTGGGGGTGTTACAGTCAGCTTGATGCCGCTTAATGGATGTCTCGAGTTCGAGTCTCACTGTATACAAAAACTCTTGTTGGAAGATTCACCCACCAAAAGCTAAGTGTACAACTAGAGTCGAATCCGGATATAATCGAAGCTAATATCCGATGAACCCGGTAGGCATACTAAAAAAAGTTATTCACAACTGTATGTACTCCTCTCTTCTTGTTTTCCCGAATCTTGTCAAATTTTAATTCAAGAGTCATATAAGGTACTTTTCACCTCTTTCCCTCTTTTTTTGCTTTGGTATTTTAGGTAACTTCATAACATTGTGGTTCACAAGTCATAACTTTATTTAGCCGTGGATATATAAAATCCACTAACATATGCTGCATGTTATGCTTCGTAATTTTTGCAACCTCATTCTCGAACATGTGTTTTTTCATAAATTTTTTTCTGACCAAATTTGTTGCACAAGTAAAATGGTGCACACAAGTATATAAAAAGAGATAGAAGTTAACCCGATGATATTGTAAAGATTAGAGTCTTAGACTATGGAAGTTTCAATGAACTATATATAAAGAAAAAACCCTACGAGACAGGTTAAAAATGCAAATTGATCGAATCTAGAAGTGGCTTTGATTTAGTAATTAAGTATGTGGACAACCTTGATCAAATAAAACATATATAGTAAGTTGTAATAATTCACTATTTTGATTATTTTTTAATTCATAAGTCGTTGATTAATTATAAAAATGCCAATTGATTTGCATTTTTCGTTAAAACTCGGTGACTAATTGGAAAACCTCATGTATAAGTATATATAAATAATTTTTTTTGGCAAAGAGTATATATAAATAATTAAATATGTACACAATGAGCATTTATACAAGAGTTATGTTTTTAAATTAGACTATTCTTTGTGAATAGAGCACAAAATATAATATTCATTTTCTATATAACATTTGTATTTCAAGCAAAGGTATAAAACATCAAGCAGCACCCTCCCAAGTCCCAAACTCCCAACTCCCAACAAGTGTACGTAACTGTAGATTTGAGTATTAATGGCTATATGATGTGTAAATGAGAGTAGTTGAACTTGATGATGACTTATAATAAGTTAATGACTATAATTTGCAATTGCTCCAAGTTGACCATGACAATAATCTAGAATAAACGAACCCAAGTCTTATTTCTCGTTAGCCCATTAGCTCAACCAATCTGTTATAAAGTTCATTATTTACCACGCATGTTCCGTTAACAAAGATTAGCTCGTGATGCAATAGTCAATTGGAATTCATAGTTTATGTTATACGAGACAAGGAAGAACGTGTCAAGGTACATACATTACAGTCATGAAATATATTTGTATACACATAATTGCATAAGACATCATACAATATAATTCGGTGAAATTATATTCATACCATTTACGGTACCACCAACTTATGTAAATTTATCCCACGTCAAAAATAAAATATAATTATGTTTACCAATCGACCATATTGCACAATAAACATATTTTTCCATAGTTTCACCTACTTCAAAATTATTTATAGTAACTTACTTCATCCGTTTATCATTTTTTTCGTTTGAGATAATTTTTCCCAATCATTGATCTAGTTAATTTAAAATTTTCTTCCATATGTATGGATGAGTATAATGTGTACCAAAGCATTGCCTTATTGTTTCAATAGTATCAATACTACAGTAAAATTACTAAAATATAGCTCAAAACATAAAAAATAAATCGAACACTTTGATGGAAAGGCAGTGAAAATGATTTACAACTTCTTTTGATGCGGATATAAAATATAGTTATGCAGATGTGTGAGCCTTTTTATATTCTCTTTAACAACTTTCCAATAAAAAATGATGAGGAATTTGTCCTTAACTCCTTTAGATTTGAGTGTTAATCATTGATTCCTTTAGGCTTTATTTAGGGTACCTTCCTTGCATAGAAGAAAATATAGGATGGGATAATTAAGACTGATCTACATAAGCAAGGCACACTTCTAGAGTTGGTTTTGATTAGGTAAAGTTACTCTCTACATGCTAGGTTGCTAACATGCACAGCCCAAGGGAACTTTATATGTAATTATGTTGATTAAAATTTCTAAACATAGTAGTTTAAGAACACGTACTGATCTATACGTGTACAATAGGTCATAACTCACAACAATTCGCTCGCTCTTATACTATGTCATTGTGACTCATTCGCGCAAATAAAAATACATAATAATGATCTATGAACGTACAAGAGAAAAAGAGTTATGACTTGGGGGACGGTCCAATTTATTTCATTTGGAACGATGGATGTACATATTTCTTTGGGAGCTTAGCTTGTTATTCCACTTCAAATGTAGTAAATATATTACATATTCTTGCACACATCAGTGAAAAAAAGTAAAAGTGTAAATTACATAATTTTTCATCTGAAACAACAAAATAAAGGAAACCAGAGAAAATACAGAGGAATTTTGGCCCTCTTGAACTCTTAGTAGGAATTAATCCTTCTGTAGTTTTGCCTGATCTCTCCTTTTGTGCCTGTCAATGGAGCAATGTTGCCCATGTTAACCATGGACTTGGTGAAATGATCAAAGAATAACCCCATGTTCTCAACATATTTGCTTCACAAGTTGCATTGATGCATGATTCTTGGTTAGCAAAACTTGGTCAGAACTCAACAGTCCCTTGTTAGCTAGTATGTTCCTGTAGTAGCTGTTATCGAAGTTAAAGGGGGAAACAAGATCTAAGAAGAACAAGTTTTGGTCACCACCAAATCGCGGGCACTGGTTGTGCAACTGAGAAGCATATGCTTGGTCTAGTGTGAAATCTGGTTGTCCGTTCTTGTTCTGATTGAGAAGTGTGGCGGCTTAAAGATTCAAGCTTTGCATTAATTTCAATCAAAATATAATTCTAGGCAGAGGCAGCTATATATACAACTAAATGAGAGAAAACCTAGGAGCTTCTAGCATACAACAAATGGCATGCAACCAATGGAACAGTACACAACCAGAAAGGACAAAAAATATATGTACAACCTTGTACACCTGTAGGTGCAGAACACAAATGCCACTACATAAATGCAGCACGCCAGTACACCACCTGTACCACCTGCACTGTCATTAGCAGACAAGCACAGCAGCAAATATCAGCAAATAAAAGCACACATTGCTTATCACTCCCCCTTAAGCTTGTGGTGAGGCCTGTGAACTCCAAGCCTGGGCAACAAAGTCTGTGCTTGTGAGATAGTCATAGGTTTAGTGAATATATCAGCTAATTGATGTTGAGAGGATACATATTTAGGAAGAACAGCTCCTTCAGTCACTTTATCCCTCACAAAACGACAATCTAATTCCACATGCTTTGTTTTTTCATAATGGACTGGATTTGCTGCAATTGCCAATGCAGCTTTGTTGTCACAGTTAAGAATAGCTGATCCCAGATGTTTTAGCCCAAGATCTTTTAGCAGTTGACTTAGCCAAGTTACCTCACATGTAGTAAGAGCCATAGCTCTGTATTCAGCCTCTGTTGATGACCTAGCCACAACATGTTGTTTTTTGGACTTCCATGATATAGGAGATGATCCAAGTAATACACAAAAACAAGTAGTGGATCTTCTTGACATAGAGCAACCATCCCAATCACTGTCAGTGAAGGCAGTCAAGATTGCTGCTGAATATGAAGCCATTAGAAGACCTTGTTCAGGATGTTGGTTTACATATCTGAGCACTCTTTTTGCTTGTTGCATATGCACATTAGTAGGCCTTTGCATGAACTAACTTAGGAGATTGACACTGTAAGTGATATCAGGTCTGGTGATTGTAAGATAGATCAGCCTGCCAATTAATCTTTGATAGTCAGTTGGATCAGGGATTGGCTCACCCATATCATGAGTTAACTTTACACTTGAGTCTAGTGGCAATCTCAAAGGCTTCTGTTTATGTGCTCCAAATTCTCTGATCAAGTCCTCTGCATATTTCCTTTGAGAAATAAAGAAACCCTGGTCTGATTTGTTCACCTCTATGCCCAAGAAGTATATGAGCTCCCCCAAATCTTTCATCAAGAAATTAGAGGCTAAGAATTTTTTTACAGCATCAGTGGTGCCAGGATTGTTTCCTGTTATCAACAGGTCATCCACATAGACAAGAATTACCATAAATTTGTTTTGATCTTTGTAGGTGAACAATGAGTAGTCAGTTTTGGACTCCTGACATCCAAAGGCTTTCAAGGCTTCACATAACTTTGCAAACCATTGCCTAGGAGCTTGTTTCAAGCCATATAAGGATTTCTTGAGTTTGCATACCAGATCACCAGTTTTGACTCTTTGACTATTACATTTAGCATTCACTTCAATTCTTGCATTCCATCTCTCATAGCCATGTGGTAGGGTCATGTAAACATTTTTTTCTAGGTCCCCATGCAGAAAGGCATTCTTAACATCCATTTGACATGTATGCCACTTTTCAAGTGCTGCAACTGAAAGTAATGCTCTTACAGTTGTCATTTTTGCCACTGGGGCAAATGTTTCCTTGTAGTCACTTCCTTCGTGTTCTCTGCAACCAAGTACCACAACTCTTGCTTTGTACCTTTCAATTGTACCATCTAGATTGAATTTGGTTCTGAATAACCATTTGCATCCAATTGCCCTCTTCTTGGGAGGTAGAGGTGTGATCTCCCAAGTGTTGTTTCTTTCAAGTGCTTCAATCTCTTCATTCATTGCAGTTACCCAGTTTTGATGTTGGACAACATCTTGAAATTTCAAAGGGTCTGTGTTTTCATGTACTTTTGTCATGAAAGCAGCAAATTGAGGCTCCACTTCAGTATCAGTTACTCTTGCTATGTGTGCAGCACCATCATGACCTTCATCATTTGACCTGGTTTTCACTGTATGCACAAAATCAGTCAACCATCCTGGTGTTTTATGCTGTCTGGATGACCTTCTTATAGGCACATGTTCTTGAATAATTTCTTGTTCCTGATTTTTAGGCTGATTCTCATTTTGACTATCAGTATGCACAATTTCTCCATCTGCTTCAACTTCTTCAAGCTCACCATGCCCTTCAAGAGGTGTGTTCTATTCTGTGATGTCTGATTGATCAGAGTGCACATATATATCATTAATGAACTTAGGCACTGGCTGCCTGCATTTAGCATTTGATAGATTTTTGTTCAAAGGAAATACATTCTCAATGAATTTCACATCCCTTGAGATAAACACCTGTTGATTGTCCAGTCTCATAACCTTATAACCCTTTTTGTCTTGCGGATAACCCAAAAATATGCAAGGCAAACCTCTAGGCTTCAATTTGTCACCTTTAATGTTTGGGTTATAGGCAAATGTCAAACATCCAAATGCTCTGAGTTCACTGTAATTTGGTTTTTTCCCAAATAACTTTTCATATGGTGTGATCTCTTTCAGAGCTTCACTAGGCAGTCTATTTATGATGTAAGTGGCAGTGAGTGCACAATCACCCCAGAATTTCAGTGATAGACCAGCTTGAAACCTCAAGGCCCTTGTCATTTCAAGGACATTTCTGTGTCTCCTTTCAACCCTGCCATTTTTCTGTGGTCTATCCACACAAGATGTTTGATGGACTATTCCCAACTAATTATACAATCTCTTGCAACTATCGTCATCAAACTCAAGAGCATTGTCATATCTTATAGTTTTCGCCTGAGCATTGAAGTGTGTTTTTGCAAACATTATGAATTTCTTGATCATATTATATGCATCAGACTTAGCCTTAATCAAATGAATCCATGTAGCTCTTGAACAATCATCCACAATTGTAAGGAAATATCTAAAATTTCCCCTTGCAGGAACCTTATAAGGCCCCCAAATGTCAATATGTATTAGTTCAAACAGGTTATCTGCATCTAACACACTTCTAGTATAAGGTTGTTTAGTAAACCTAGCCATTGGACAAATTAGACACACATTTTCAATAGAAGAGCAGAATGAAGGTAAACATTTTAATTTTTTTATAGTGCTTAAAGGAGCATACCCCAATCTGTTATGCCACAAAGAACAGTCATCAAGTTTAGCTGCATTACATTTGGTTTTAGAAACATTTATTACATCAGAATGAGGGCTAACATTAACTTTCCTAACTTCAGTCTTCTTCTTGTCCAATGGCTTCTCCCTATTTTCATCAGCCTTCACCTCATTAATTTCCAAGTAAAAAAGTCCATTGCTCATTCTTCCTATGGCTTTAGTTCTGAGAGTGGCACAATCCTGAATCACACACAACCCATGCTTAAATAATACACAACAGTTGTTGTCCTTAGTGAGTTTGCTTACAGACATCAAGTTGTATTTGAAGTCTGGGACATACATTACATTCTTAAGCTCAATGCCATTCTCAGAATCACAACACCCACATTTGAAACTTGAGAAGATTTACCATTAGGCAGTGTGATGTTTGCCATATTGTGAACTTTAATAGGATTTTTTAATCTTTTAAAATCAGATATCATATGATCAGTAACTCCTGAATCAATAATCCATGAATCAATTCTACTGTTAACATGATTACACAGAATCATACCTGCAAATCCAGTTTTAATCTCATCATCAGTATCATATGCTTCCTTTGATTTTGAGCTTGATAGTATGAGTTTGAGCAACTGTTGTATCCGATCAGGAGTCAGTCCAGCACTTTCCTCCTGAGCTTGAGCATTACCAGTAAAAAGTTTGCCCTTGGATGTGCCTGTCTTGCCCCTAGCATCATTCTCCTTGATCTTGTTCTGCTTCTTGTATTGAGGGTGCCATTTTGGATACCCAACAACCTTCCAACACCTTTCAGCAGGGTGTCCTTTCTTTCCACAAGTTGTGCAGACACTAGCCTCAACACTCTGTCCAGCAGCTACCTCCTTGTAATTTCTCTCTTGTTTGGGGCCTTTATTGTAGTATGAAGTTGGTTTGCTGTTAGCAGACCAACTTCATACTACAATAAAGGCCCCAAACAAGAGAGAAATTACAAGCAGACAGAGCCAAAACCTCCCCCTCAGCCTTATCAGTGTTGGTTATCTCCTTTTGAGCCTCATCCTGCTGTACCAGACCACATGCCTCTTCAACTGATGGCAGAGGTGACTTCATGAGAATTTGAGACCTCACATTTGCATAATCTTCATCTAATCCCAACAGGAATTGTAAGAGATACATCTCTTCCCTCATTGCCCTTACGACATTGCAGTAAGCTGGAATTTCAGGAGTCATCTCAGAGATTGCTGGATACATATTGATACCTTCTATCTCCTTCCAGAGAGCACTCATGGAGGTATAGTAGTCATTGACAGATCTACCTCTCTGCTTTAAGTCATAGACTTCCTTGTAGAGTTTGTATTTTTTCAAGCCATTAACTTGAGAGAATCTGGTTTCAAGGTCCTTCTAGATTTCTTTGGCTGAGCTCATGAAAAGAGCATATCTTTTAATGGATTCACTGACGTTGACAGTGATCCAAGTGATGACCATGCTATTGCATGTCTCCCATTGATCTTTCTTGAGTTCATCCTCCTTATCTTTCACAATGGCTCCAGTCACAAAACCCAGCTTTCTCTTAGAAGCCAACGCCAATTCCATCTCCCTTCTCCACTCTCTATAGTTGCCTGATCCAGTGAGCTTTTCAATGGAGATTGAACTTTTCCCATCTGAAGGGTGCAAATAGAGGGGGCTCATGATGTCTGAAATCTTTGCCATGAAGTTTCAGAGGTGATTTGAGATGGAAAAACAAGGTGCTGCACTTCAGAGACTCAACACAGGGATGAAAGAGTGGTGAAAGATTGTAACTTTGGATTTTACAGGGAAGAAAGAAAAATCTCAGGTTGATGAGCAACCTGGCTCTAATACCATGAGAAGTGTGGCGGCTTAAAGATTCAAGCTTCACATTAATTTCAATCAAAATACAATCCTAGGCAGAGGCAGCTATATATATAACTGAATGAGAGAAAACCAAGGAGCTTCTAGTATACAACAAATGGCATGCAGCCAATGGAACAGTACAAAACCAGAAAGGACAAAAAATATATGTACAACCTAGTACACTTGCAGGTGCAGAACACAAATGCCACTACATAAATGCAGCACACCACTACACCACCTGCACTGACATTAGCACACAAGCACAGCAGCAACTAAAAGCACACATTGCTTATCACTGATTGTAGAGCCGTTCACTAGTGGAAAAAATCTCATCTGATGCAGTCAAAACCGGGCTTATTGCTGCGGTTTTGGGCCGCATCAGGTGGGCTCGCAGCCGATATCAATTATTTACTGATCCGGTCCTAAACTGGATCAGTAAATGATTTTCTGATCCGATTTTTTAGGAAAATCGGATCAGAAAATGTTCTTGGCGCCAAATTGATGTATGCAAAGCACACAATCTAATCCGGTTATTTAGGAAAACCGGATCAGATTGGTATATATATATATATATATATTTAAATATTATATATATATTTATATATATATATATTATTATTATATTTATATCAAGCTTATATTTAAACCTGTTGTAATTGGAAAAAAGTATCACGTACGCGTCAAGTCAAAATGATATTATATATATATATATATATATATATATATATATATATATATATATATATATATATATATATATATATATATATATATATATATAATATTTTGAGAATGTACTACAAATAAAGTTGAAATAAGTACTAAAATCAAAAATAAATATTTGGACCTATATAAGTAGCTAGTAACATAATAAGAACATAAAAACTTAAAGCCGCAACATCATCTTCACATGCAAAAGTCGGTAAGGTAGCGTGCTAGCAAATCCCGAACCTCGTCTATCTCGGCCGTGGTGAAACAACCATTCCTTGGTTTGCCATCGAGGAATACCTTATAAAAAAAACATAAGGAAACACACATATATGACTTTAGTTGACTCTAAAGAGATTGAGGAAATACTATAATGTAAGAAATTAAGGAAATCGAGCTTAAAATGCAAAAATCGACAAAAAATGACAATCATTTACCCATAATGGGTTTCACAGCATGTGAGTGGACTTTATTTGACTTTAATACTTACATATATACTTATTAGAACTATATATGAGCTTAAAATGAGAGTAAGTGTGGGAGATTAAGGAAAGTTGAGCTAAGAAGGCCAAAATCGGGCCAAAATGACATTCATTTACCCAAAATGGATTTCAAAAGCATATGAGTGGAATTTACTTCAATCTAATGGTTATACATGTTGTTATTAGAATGATACATGTCCTAACATGTGGCTACATGTAAGAAAATAACTAAAATGAGCTTAAAAGGCCAAAATCGTTCCGAAATGGCATTCATTTACCCAAATTGGGTTTCAAAGCATGAAAAATGATTTTGCTTGACTCTAATGGTTATATATGTTGCTATTAGAACTATATATGTCCTAACATGTGGCTAAATGTAAGAAAAAAAGTACAATGGGATTGAAAGGCCAAAATAGGCCCGAAATGGCCTTCATTTACCCAAAATGGGTTTCAAAGCATGTGAATGGATTTTACTTGACTCTAATAGTTGTATATGTTGTTATTAGAGCTATACATGTCCTAACAAGTGGCTAAATGTAAGACAATAAGTACAATGAGCTTGAAAGGCCAAAATAGGCCCAAAATGGCCTTCATTTACCCAAAATGGGTTTCAAAGCATGTGAATGGATTTTACTTGACTCTAATAGTTGTATATGTTGTTATTAGAGCTATACATGTCCTAACAAGTGGCTAAATGTAAGAAAATAAGTACAATGAGCTTAAAAGGCTAAAAGTATGAAAATTTGGGTCTTAAGTGATGTGAATGTAGTTTACTTGACTCTAATAGTTCTATATGTACTTGTTATAAGTATATATGACCTAAAATGTGGCTAAATGCGGGAAAGTTAAAAATTTTGAGCTTACGAGGCCAAAATCGGCCTTAAATTGAGCTACTTATTATTTATGTATAATACCTTCTCAAGATCCCCTGCTTCCTTGCAACTTGAAAATATATCGAACATGAACCTCAACACATAGTAGCCACACTCGGTTCCCCCGGGTTGTTAAGCACACTAATTATAAAATTACATAAAAAAAATCATGTAAGAAACGTACATGTTTGTTTTTTATAAAAGAAAGAAGTAGCTAATTAAGTAATATCTATTACCTTCATTGCTTTCCACTTAGGAACTTGTCCTGTTCTCTCAACTTTCTTCATACAACTGTAGTTATGTTAATTTCATGTGAGAAGTGGGCAAAGGATGAAATTAGTGAAACATGTTATGCTAATAAGCATTTTAAAGTAACAAACATACCTATTTATGCATGATTTAAGGAGTAAGGATCGTGGTGGATCTTGAGCTACAGAATCAAACTGAAATACTGTGTTGTTTGAAGGACAAATCACAAGGAGCGACCAATGGAGACTAAAATCCCAAAAAAGTTAGGAAGCAATCATGTGAGTACTTGTATTGTATAATAATAAAGTGGCAAAAATGGATACAAGGTTAAGAACTATACTCTTCAAAACAAGGGGCAAATATGAACTTATGTTGTGCACGTTTAGCTGTTTTGAGACATAGCCAAATATACTCCTTAACCTCACTTGTGTTTTGCAGACAATTGTCAGCTCGGACAAAATTTGGACATAACCACCCAAACTGATCGCGTCCACGAGGATCATCTTGGAGTAATCTTCAAAGCACAACCAAGTACGTAACATAGATATATTATTAGATATTGCAAAGGAAGTTCATATATTTCATAAGTACAACTATTATACGTGATGAAGGTTTAAAATCAAGGAAACATTCAACATCTCTCCGCAAAGGAACCTTCACATCAACCTTAGACACCCATGTCGATGTTTCCTTGTGGTAGTTGAATTCCGTGGTACCCAACTTCACCTCCACAGGTGTATCATCCGGCATATCACGCACATATACATGTAGCCATAAGCATGACTTAGTGAGACACTGAAGCGTTGGTTTCTCAATCCAAGTACCTGTAGACGGGTTTTGTTCGCAACTTAAACCTTTGGAGTCTTGCGTTCCTTTGCCCGAAATGGCCTTCTTTGGCCTGCTTGTACCCGCCTTCTCCTTCGCCTTTTCTAGAGGAGGTGAGTCCGCCTTGCTTTCCTTGGGCTTGCTTATTCTCTCCAAAACCTATTAATTCAAAGGGAAAAACATTCAACTTAGTTAGTTTATATTTAATAGGTATGAAATAAATCAATATGAATATGGATTTTAGTTTCTCATTTTACCTCGTCTGAAAACCTCACCCATGCCGATGGCCACAACACATAACCACCATGAGCGTCGATCAAGACATTTATATCAACTGACGGTTTAGGCAACGGAAGAGCAAGGGATTCGTAACCAGGAGTGATGGTGACTACACTAACTGCCAAGTGCTCAATGTCCACACACTCGTGATGGACTATTGGCCGTTCACTTCGTGGTTGTGCATTTCCTTCAACCCTCATCTTTTACATCTAGTAAAAGCTGGCAAGGGGTTTCTTCCTTCCAAAAGTAAATGGATTGAGGTTAGTTTATATAACTTAGTTTTAAAAATAATAAGAAGGATAGTAGTTACCTCTAACTCAAGTATAGATGGTGCTGATTTTTGTGTGTTAGGATGGCTAGCTTTGTCCTCCAAAGGACGATCCAAAGGACGTATCGCCGGTATACCAAACTGTGAAAGGACCGCGTTGAAACTTTCTGTGATTTTAGCCGTCACTTTCTCTGTAATTTCCTCCGTAAGCTTCTCCCGCATAGCTTGTGACATAGATTCGTTAGAGCATGATCTTCTACCCACGGAGGAATCTTTAGCATAGTCTTTTTTCACACCGAGACGAATTCCACCAAAACCCCTCAAACGTCCATTGTGGTCTTTTCCAAAAGTCTCGTAAAGAGCATCTTTGTTGCCTTCGGGAGTGAACTCACCGCTAACCTCTTTTTGCTTGATCCCCATCTTAATAGATTATAGAACTACAAGTGTAAGTATAAAAAATAACAAATAAACAAGGGGGTTGTACAATGGGGGGGATTGTGCGGGGATGTGGCAGCAAGGGGAGGGGGTCTGCAGGGGGCAGCAAGCTAAGGGGGTGGGGAACAGCGGGGGAGGGGGTCTGCGGGGGTGGGGCAGCAGGGGAGGGGGTCTCGAGGGGGGGGCAGCAGGGGGCCGGGAGGAGGCAAGACGGGGAAGGGGGTCTGCCGGGGGCAGCAGGGGGGCGCGGGGAGGTAGCGAGAGGGGAAGGGGGTCTACGGGGAGGCAGCGGGGGGGGCGGGGGGAAGAGGGGGTCTGTAGGGGGGGATGGGGGGTCTGCGGGGGCGACGGCGGGGGTCTGCAGGGGGCAAGCAGGGGGGGGGTCGAGGGGGGGGGGCAGCGGGGGTTACGGTAGGAGGCAGCAGGGGGAAGGGGGGTTGGCGGGGGGCCGCAGGGGGGAAGGGGGTGCACGGGGAGGGGCGCAGCAGGGGGGGGGGGCAAGGGGGGAATGGGGGGGTCTGCAGGGGGAGGGGCAGCAGGGGAGGGGGGGTAGCAGGGGGGAAGGACGGGTCCGAGGGGGAGGGGGTCCGAGGGGGTGGGGGCAGCAGGGGGCGGGCGGGGAGGCAAGCAGGGGGAAGGGGGGGACAGCAGGGGATGGGGTCGAGGGGGGGTCGGGGCAGCGGGGTGGGGGTCGCGGGGGGGCGGCAAAGGGGACGGGGGTCTGCAGGGGGATGGCAGCAAGTGGGGGAAAAACATGTGAATTCAATTACTTACAACGTCATTTGCTATCTTCAAGGTCCCCGGATCTGAAATGGTCATTTTATTGTTTGAATCACGCCTTGCATGGAGCACCACCAATAAGCGACACGGTCAACTTTGACAGATGCGGTGTTGGAGGCAGAAGATGTCGTTGTTGATGCATCGATACAAGGGTAAAACTTATCTTCGATCCACACCTGTCTCCTCCTCGCATAAGTGTAGGAACCCATATGATGGTAGTGGTTCCTCTGTTTTGAACTGTGTGCATGTTTCTCACGCTTAGCCTATCAAATCACATGGTTAGTTTGTAAACACATCTAATTGTATTAAAAGTAAATATACAAAGTTGAATATGCGATAAATAGCACAATACTTACCACCATCTCCGGCGTAGTATTTTGGGCGACAAATGCCTCCCAATCCTCTCGTTTTATATGGCCCCAAATCTCATAAGGCATGTTATCCGGTTGTCGTGGCTCTTCCTCTCCCCCGTCCTATTCTGTTTCTTCTGTCTCATTTTGCTTTGATTTTACAATTTTCCTCCTCTTTACATTCTTCTTTTCATTCCTCTTTCTCCGTTTCGTGATCCACCCACTAACTAGTTTGCTTTTGAAAGCTCTAAATCTTTCAGCCACCACGGATAGGAACAACGCCTTTTTGGCTTCATTAGGAGTAATATGGAACAAATTCTATAGAAACAAGAAACCAACAAATAGTTAATTTTCATATACATATATATTAATGAAAACATGTTGTTATTAGAGCTATATATGTCCTAACATGTGGCTAAATGCGAGAAACTAAGTACATTGAACATGAAAAGCAAAAACCGACCCGAAATAGCCTTCATTTACCCAAAATGGGTTTCAAAGCATAAGAAGTGATTTTTCTTGGCTCTAATGGTTGTATATGTTGTAATTACAACTATATATGTCCCAACATGTGGCTAAATGCGAGAAACTAAGTACATTGAACATGAAAAGCAAAATCGGCCCGAAATGGCCTTCATTTACCCAAAATCGGTTTCATCTACCCAAAATGGGTTTTAAAGCATGTGAATGGATTTTAGTTAACTCTAATGGTTGTATATGTTATTATTAGAGCTATATGTGTCCTAACATGTGGCTAAATGCGATAAACGAAGTACATTGAACATGAAAAAGCAAAAACCGACCCGAAATGGCCTTCATTACCCAAAATGGGTTTCAAAGCATAAGAAGTGATTTTTCTTGGCTCTAATGGTTGTATATGTTGTTATTACAACTATATATGTCCTAACGTGTGGCTAAATGTGAGAAACTAAGTACATTGAACATGAAAAGCAAAATCGGCCCGAGATGGCCTTTATTTACCAAAATCGGTTTCATCTACCCAAAATGGGTTTGAAAGCATGTGAATGATTTTAGTTAACTCTAATGGTTGTATATATTGTTATTAGAGCTATATATATCCTAACATGTGGCTAAATACGAGAAACGAAGTACATTGAACATGAAAAGCAAAAACCGACCCGAAATGGCCTTCATTTACCCAAAATGGGTTTCAAAGCATAAGAAGTGATTTTTCTTAGCTCTAATGGTTGTATATGTTGATATTACAATTATATATGTCCTAACATGTGGCTAAATGCGAGAAACTAAGTACATTGAACATGAAAAGTAAAATCGGCCCGAAATGGCCTTCATTTACCCAAAATCGGTTTCATCTACCCAAAATGGGTTTGAAAGCATGTGAATGGATTTTAGTTAACTCTAATGGTTGTATATGTTATAAGAGTTAAATATGTCGTAACATGTGGCTAAATGCGAGAAACGAAGTACATTGAACATGAAAAGCAAAAACCGACCCGAAATGGCCTTCATTTACCCAAAATGGGTTTCAAAGCATAAGAAGTGATTTTTCTTGGCTCTAATAGTTGTATATGTTGTTATTACAACTATATATATCCTAACATGTGGCTAAATGCGAGAACTTAAACTAATTGAGTTGAAAAATAAACTTACACAAGTGTCCTCCCATAATGATTTCTTCATTCCCTCGGGCACATCTTTCCATTTGACCAAAATGTTGAGTTTGCGCATACAAAACCCAATATGCTTCCCATAGTTTACACGCCACTTACCACAAGGTTGACCCAAATCATCATACTCGAGGGTCATATGGATATTTCTAGCAACATTCAAACCCTTAGTCACACCCCTTCCTTTTCGCTTCTTTGTTGCAACGATGCTTGGAGTTTTGGTGGTCCTATGCAATTCTTTCTCCGCATTATTGTGTGGCACAACGATGGATGAAATAGATGGATAATCTTCCCTAGCATTGTCGTTAATAGGGGGAGCATTATCGGCTAGCACCTCATTTATTTCCGCCAAGCGAATTTCCCTTTCACGCAAGTGCTTCTCCTCATCATCCGCTATGTCTTCCGGTTCACCTTTATCCTCCTCCTTGTCCGCATCATACTCATCATCATCATCCAATGACTTATCATAATCATAATTGGTTTCTTCCTCCACAATCACATCATCTCGGTCCATGTTTGAAAGTCCTCAAATAATGTAAAAAAATAAATTAGAAACGCCCCCACCCTGCTGCCCCCACCCTACCGTCCCCCACCCCAGCCTACTCCCCCCACCCCGCCGCCCCCACCCCCGTCGCCCCCTGCTGCTTCCCCACCCCGTTGTCCCCCCACCCCACTGCTTCCCCACCCTGCTGCCCCCCACCCCCGCCGCCCCCTGCTCCCCCACCTTGCTCTCCCCCTATCTCTGCTTGCTCCCCCCACCCTGCTCCCCACCCCCGTTGCTCCCCGCCCTGCCGCCCCCACCCCCGCTCCCCCACCCCTGCTCCCCCACCCGTGATGCTCCCCCACCCCCGATGCTCCCCCACCCCTCGCTCCCCCACCCCGCCGCCCCTACTCCCGCTGCCCCCACCCCTCGCTCCCCCACCCCCGCTGCTCCCCTAGCCTGCCGCCCCCACCCCCGCTACTCCCCCAGCCCTGCCGCCCCCACTCCCCGCTCCCACCACTCCCGCTGCCCCCCACGGACCCTGTTGTCCCCCCCTGCGGACCCCCCCCCACCCGCTTCCCACCCTACTTGCTCCCCCTCGCAGACCCCCCCGTCGCCCCTACCCTTGTTGCCTCCCCGCAGACACCCCTCCTTGCTGCCGCACCCTCGCAGAACCCACCCCGCCGCCCCCACCCCCATGCACGCCCCCACCCCCTCGCTACTCCCCCCACCCTGCGCCCCACTCCCTCCTCCCACCACTCCTGCTGCCCCCACCCCCGCTGCCCCCCCCCACAGACCTGTTGTCCCCCCTGCACCCCCACCCCTGCTTCCCACCCCTGCTGCCCCCCTTTGCGGACCCCCCACTTGCCGCCCCTACCCCTGCTCGCCTCCCCTGACACCCCTCCTTGCTGCCGCACCCCCGCAGAACCCACCCCCTGCTGCCCACCCCCTTGCACAGCCCCCATCCCGCTTCCCCACCTTGCGAGACCCCCCGGCCTGCGGCCCCATGCAAACCCCCACCCCCTCGCGCCCCCTACGGACCCTCCCGCACAAGCCATAATTCGATCGGAAATATCTTTAAAATCATGTGACCCAACATTAAGTGACTCTCTAATGGTGATACATATACCAATAAGAACTATACATGACCTAAAATGAGGCTAAAATCGATAAATTAAAGAAATTGAGCTCGAAAAGCAGAAATCGGCCCGAAATGACATTCACTTACCCAAAATGGGTTTCAAAACATGTGAAGCGAGTGTAGTTGATTGTAATACATATATACATGCCAAATTAAACTATACATGACCTAAAATGAGGCTAAAAGCGATAAATTAAAGAAATTGAGCTCGAAAAGCCGAAATCGGCCCGAAATGACATTCACTTACCCAAAATGGGTTTCAAAACATGTGAAGCGAGTTTAGTTGATTGTAATACATATATGCATACCAATAAGAACTATACATGACCTAAAATGAGGCTAAAAGCGATATATTAAAGAATTTGAGCTCGAAAAGCCGAAATCGGCCCGAAATGACATTCATTTACCCAAAATGGGTTTCAAAACATGTGAAGCGAGTTTAATTGATTGTAATACATATATACATACCAATAAGAACTATACATGACCTAAAATGAGGCTAAAAGCGATAAATTAAAGAATTTGAGCTCGAAAAGCCGAAATCGACCCGAAATGATATTCACTTACCCAAAATGGGTTTCAAAACATGTGAAGCGAGTTTAGTTGATTGTAATACATATATACATACCAATAAGAACTATACATGACCTAAAATGAGGCTAAAAGCGATAAAGTAAAGAAATTGAGCTCGAAAAGCCGAAATCGGCCCGAAATGACATTCACTTACCCAAAATGGGTTTGAAAACATGTGAAGCGAGTTTAGTTGAATGTAATACATATATACATCCCAAATTAAACTATACATGACCTAAAATGAGGCTAAAAGTAATAAAGTAAAGAAATTGAGCTCGAAAAGCCAAAATCGGCCCGAAATGACATTCACTTACCCAAAATGGGTTTCAAAACATGTGAAGCAAGTTTAGTTGATTGTAATACATATATACATAACAAATTAAACTATTCATGACATTACAAACGACAAAAAGTGAGAAATTAAGTCAAATGACCTTGAAAAGCCGAAAGCCGGAATTTGAACTTGAGAAGTGGAGCCTATTGTTTACTTTTGCCACCTTCCTATGAAGTTTCAACCATTATCCCTTCCCCGTGATCTGCACGCATGTAATTTGTCGCTAACTCCACATCAGTGACATCGGACTTGGGAATGGTGAAAGGTGGGGTGTCTTCAAACGCATCATACTCCTCCTCATCCTCAACATCACCAACTCCAAGTATACTTCTTTTTCCAGGGACAACAATTGACCACTTTTTATCAGAAGGGTCAGCTACGTAGAATACTTGCTTAACTTGTGATGCAACCACGAATGGCTCTTCACTATCATGCAACCGACCCAAGTCTATAAGAGTAAATCCACAAGGGTCATCTTTTCTTATGTAGCGCCGGTTATAATCAACCCACTTGCATCGATATAAGCAGACCGTGAAACCAGAGTAGTCAAGCTCCCATATATCTTGAACCCGCCCATAGTATAACAATTTAGCATCAATAAGAGACTTGTTTTTGGCACTTGCATACTGTGTAGATGATGCCTCTACTGAAATGCCACTATTCTGCAGAGATCTCGACTTTTGATCTTGACGATCTGTCCAAAATGTAAATCCGCTAACATCATAACCCTCATAGGAGTGCACAGCTTCTCGAGGACCAAATGCTAGCCACTTCAGAGTTTCAGAAACATTGGAATCTACTTCACGCATTAATCGGTTATGGAACCAATCAATAAACGTCTTACTATGCAACTGCATCAATGCTCTAGTCCCTTTACCTGGATTCTGATCTCGTAACTCCTCCATATGCTCATCCAAGTAAGGACGGACCTGTACCATATGCTGCAATACAAATAAGTGTTCTTGTATGCGCCTTTCAACAGGAGGTACGATCATTTTGGAGCCAAGTGTACCTTTACCCTCAAGTCTCCCCTCGTGTCGAGATGTAGGAACTCCAATAGGATCAACATTAGGTAAGAACTCAGCGACAAAATTACTGACCTCTTCAATCACAATCCCCTGAATTATAATTCCTTCTGGTTGAGCAGGATTCCTTACCTTATCTTTCAAAGAGCCCATATGTCTCTCAAAGGGATAACACCACCTTAAAAACACTAGACCACATAGCTTAATTTCTCGAACTAGATGTACAACCAAATGGACCATAATGTCGAAGAAAGCAGGTGGGAAATACATCTCAAACTTGCACAAAGTATCTATCACACCAGCCTGGAGAGCATCAAGCTTCGACGGTTGTAACTTTTTGCTACATATAGTATTGAAAAACGAACATAGCTCTGTTATGGTGTGTCTCACGTGTTTCGGCAATATCCCTCGAATTGCAATCGGTATGAATACTTGCATCATTACATGACAATCGTGAGACTTCATACTCGATAATTTAAACTCACCGTCTAAGGTAACAAATCTTTTCATGTTCGATGAGTACCCTGATGGAACCTTAATGCCGTACAAAGACTCGCAAAAAAGTCGCTTCTCAGCTCTAGATAGAGTGTAGCAAGCCGGAGGCAAATAGTTCTTATCATCATCCTTCACCGTTTTCTTTCCTTTTCCTTTCAATTCCTATAGGCGACCCGTCTTCTTTTCCCTTTTCTTTTCCCTTTTCTTTTCCTTTACTAGGCACTTTCTCTTTTTTCTTTCTTTTCTTAGTGTCCCTCTTTTGAGCCCATAGCTCTGGTCGAAGTCCCTCACTTTCCAGATACAGTCGCACCCCTTTGCTATCCTTTGTCTTATGTGGAATATTCATAAGTGTCCCCAGAATGGCATCACATACATTTTTCTCTATGTGCATGACGTCGAGACAATGTCTAACCTCTAGATCTCTCCAATATGAAAGTTTCCACAGAATAGACTCCTTTTTCCAAAGTCCCTTATCACCAACACTCGCTCCTTTGCCGAATATCGTTTCAATACCCTTGACTTGATCATAAACCTCAATACCAGTCAATGGTCTACGAGCAACCCCTTCTTCAACTGTTCCATCGAATGCCTTCTTCTTATTACGATAAGGATGGTCGCGTCGAATGAACTTTCGGGTACGCATATAAACATCTTTGTGACAATTAGTATTTAGATGTTGTGTCGTCCAGGCAAATCGGGCATGCTTTCTTCCCTTTGTTCTTGTACCCGGATAAGTTCCCATAAGCAGGATAGTCATTAAGAGTGAATAAAAGCATGGCACGCAATGTGAATACCTCATCAGCATGTACGTCATACACAGAAACCCATTCATCCCACATTTTTCTCAAATCATCAACTAGTGGCTGGAGGTAGACATCTATGTCATTTCCAGGCTGTTTCGGCCCTGAAATAAGAATCGACAACATGATGTACTTGCGTTTCATGCACAACCAAGGAGGCAAGTTGTATATAACTAGAAGAACTGGCCATGTACTATGTTGAGAACTAAGAGTGCCAAATGGGTTCATCCCATCCGTGCATAGGCCAAGCCTCAAATTTCTGGCCTCGGCACCAAAGGGCTTATGCACCCGATCGATACCTTTCCACTCAGGAGAATCAGCCGGATGTTTAATAAAACTGTCCTTCTTCCTTCGTTATGCATGCCACCTCAAGTTCTTAGCATCTTTTTTAATTGAAAGCATGCGCTTGAATCGTGGTATAATCGGAAGATACCACATCACCTTTGCTGGAGGCCCTTTCTTATCACTAACCCCTGCGCGCTTGTAACGCGACTTCCCACATCGAGGACACTCATCCATATTTTCATATTCATTTTGATATAGCACACAATCGTTTGGACAAGCATGTATCCTCTGGTACTCTAAACCGAAGGGACACATCAGTTTCTTAGCATAGTAGTTCGACTTGGGTAGTTCATGGTCGTTCGACAACATATCACCAAAGGCTTGCAACAAGGAAGTGAAACAAGAGTCACTTATACCGGCTTTCATCTTGATATTAAAGGGTGTTATCACGGCCGTCAGCTTCGTGTACCTCGTAAAACCGGGATACAACGGTTTCCGAGATGCCTCGGTCATGCACTCAAAAACACGAGGCCGTTTGCCAACATAATCATCCACCCCCTGCATCATCTCCTCTATATAGTCCCTTCATCATCATCATCCTCTACTTCATGATCCTCATATTCGTCCTCGATGTTCTTGTCATTCTCAATGACATCAAACTCACCTCCTCCATGCACATCGTTAACAATGGCATTCCCACCATCACATATACCCTCCTCACCGTGCCAAACCCATACATGGTAGTCTTGCCTAAACCCGCGAAGAAAGATATGCTCCCTAAGCGACCCAATGCTACTAACCATGCCCACATTACTACAATCAACACAACGACAATAAAACCCCTCGGTTCTCGTTACAGGCTGATGACTTAATGCAGCATCACAAAATTCATAGACCCCATCCACGAATTCACATGTGTCGCGACTACCGTACATCCATGCACGATTCATTTCAATCAGACCTCTAATTAAACACAAGCAACAAGTACCTCATGTCAATGACGAACTTCATTACATGATTAAAGTTTATGAACCATATATATTTAATGAAATTAGGCATGCTTTCCAAGGGTCCTTATCACTCCAACCTAACCCATCCTTAGATGTCTAATCTCACTAGTGAATGTATGCCTTCTTTTCAATACTACGGAAAATCAGCCAGCATTTCCCTACAGTTCTCCAAGTACACGATGTAGATATATAGTTACTTATATCTACATATGTACCCAAAGAACAAAAGTAGGGAAACGACGAGCCAAAATGTTCCTCTAGAATCGAAATAAAGGCATACATTCACCACCTAAGTGAGATTAAACATCTAAGAACAGTCCCAAAACGGGGACTATTCAAGACTTACTCCTAATGAGTAAGTCTCGAACTGGTATCTAGGCATATGATATGATGATGCATACATAGGTTTTTAAACAACAAAACATTTTACATCTAATCTCAATTCAACGAAAAATATATACATTTTTTCACATATAAACCAATTTACAATATATGAAAGCAAGAAAGTTAAATATGAATGATAACATACCAATATCAAGGTTGTAAATAGGAAAATCGAACTCAGCACTCCGTCACTAGCTAGCTTCAATCAACAACAAAGTTAAAGTTAACATTAGTATAAATTAGCAAATCAAACAAAACTAAACACTTGTAAAAAAACGACGATTTACGTCGCCCCAAGTGCGTCGAATGTAAAGCAAAACGACGCAAAAGGGTAATTTGCGTCGCACGTAAAGAAGAGTGCGACGCACATCATGGGTAAATGAGCACCAGTACGACCTATATGCGTCGCACGTACTATAGGTGCGTTGCAAAAGCCCAATGTGCGTCGGACCACCTGGCGCATACAACGCAAATCGTCTCCTCCTTGACAAAAGAAAATTCCACTATCGGCGTCGCATGGTACTTTGCTGCGTTGCAAAAGCCCAATTTGCGTCGGACCTCATGGCCCATCCGACGCAGATCCACGGCCCACCAACCAAACATTTAACCTACCGCGCCCCTTAACATTCGCCCTTTAACATTCTCTCACTATGAAATTCTCTCACTCTCAAAACACCAGCCTCTCAAATTCTCCCCTTCTCACATTCTCTCACTCTCACATTCTCCTCTCCCACTCTCAAATTCTTCTCTTTCACTCTCACTCTGTGAATCATCTTCCCAAAATTTACTCTCACTCTCACATCATCTTTCGTTTTCTCTCTCTGTGAACGAACGAATTTTCCGTCGACTTCAGCGGACGACTTCAGCGCACGAATTTTTCGGCGAACGAATTTTCCGACGACTTCAGCGCACGAATTTTCCGGCGAACGAATTTTCCGGCGAACGAATTTTCCGGCGAATTACATCATCTTTCGTTTTCTCTCTCGCTTTGATTGGTTCGAATTTGTTTCAATTTTTAAATCTGATATGTTTTTTCATTTTTAGATCTGATTTTCCATTTTAGTTTTCAAATCTGAAAATTCTTTTTTCATTTTCAGATCTGAAAAATTGTAACTTAGTTCATGCAAATGAAAAATAAAAACATTAATCCTTTCGTTTTTATTTTTATTTTTTATATCTAATTTTTTTGTTTACTTTTTGGCATTTTTATGGTTTATTTTCAGATTTAGAATTTTCTTTTGAACTTTCAGATCTGGAATTGGTTCTTCTCGAAGTCATCTCCCTCGAACACATCGAAAAACGTCGGCCGTTGCAATGTTCCTTTATTAGATTCAGTTTTTATTTTACATTTTTTTATATATTTACAATGTAATTTGTTTTGTATATGTTGTATATATTTTTTGCATATGTTTGTATCTAATATTTACATATTAATGCAAAAATTTGTTTGTATCTAATATTTACATATTAATGCGAAAATTCGATTGCGATTTTACTTAAGCTGCGAGTAATACTGTGAGTTTGAAATTAATCGTTCGTTCTACTTAAGCTATGATATAGGTTTGCACTGTTATCTACTTAACTTGCAATACTGTGAATTTGAGAGGGGAAAAAAAGCTTAAAATTAAAAAAAAAAATCAAATTTCAGTAATTTGCGTCGCACCTAGTGCCACATGCGACGCAGATGACTGAAATTTGCGTCGCATGTGGCACTAGGTGCGACGCAAATTACAGTTGTTGGGCATTGGCGTATCTTCCATCTGCATCGTATGTTGGGATATGTGCAACGCAGATGGTTTATAAACTGCGTCGTGTCTTATCGGACGCAGATGACTGTCTTCTCATCAGCGACGAGACCTGTGTCGTCGGACCAGGGTCCGACGCAAATGGGGGTCCCAGGTCCGACGCAAATTGTCATTTTTGTACTAGTGAAACTAAACTAAACTAAACTAAACCAAACTAAACTAAACAAAACAAAACTAAACTAAAGTAAACTAAACTAAACTAATTAAGTACAACAACAGCACACCAACCACTGCAACAACCACAACAACAACAACCACAACAACAACAACCCCACCAAAGCCCTAGTTTTTTAACCTAAAAATCACACTAACTACTTAAACTAAAATCAAATTAACTCAAATCAATCAACTTTGAACCACCCTTTAACTATTATACAACCTAATTTCACTAACAATTATTCATAAAACTACAATGAATTATAAACTTGAAGTTTCAATATGAGATTAAAATAAAAGTTATGAACTTTTAGTTACCTAGGAAGAGGTGGAGGAGGAATGTAGTTGTTTAGGGTGGGGTAGAGGACGAATGTAGTTGTTTAGGAGGAGGAAGGTGGAGGTACGCCGAACATCGCAGAGGAGTCGAGGTGCGCAAGCTTAGGGCAGCAGTAGTGAATTCGCTGGTGGTGCAAGCGCCCAGCTGGTGGTGGAAGCTTCTGGTGGTGGCGGTGGTGAGGTGTGGTGGTCCGTCACTACGTCGTCGAACCCTCAGGTGTGAACTCGCTGGATTGAAGGAGGGATGAATTGAAATTGGGATGAGGGAATTGAAATGGGTGAATTAGGAGGGAAGAAAAACACGGGCTTTTTTGCTGGGAAAAAAGGAAACAATCTGATTCGGTCCTAAGAACCGGATTAGATTATTAAAAACAGCATCAGATTATATAATCTGATCCGGTTCTATAAAAGACCGGATCAGATTTGTTGCCCATATTTCCCTCCCATTTTTCCATTGGTTTTCTAAAAACCGAATCTGCTACTAAGTGACAGATAAGGTTTTTTCCACTAGTGGTTGCCTGAAGCTAACACACCTTGCGTTACCAATTGTGTGAGCACCTGCACCAGTACACTTATTATCTTAAATTTGATTTCACATGACGATAAGACTAAACCCAAGACAAAAAGTTAGGATGACATAGTATGATTACAGGTGACAGGACTTTAGAACTTAGGTTTTTAATTATTGCTCAATTTAGCACAACAATATGCTCAAAAACCACGTTACAAGGTTTGATAGAACTCGAAAAACCTGAAATGCAGCACGCTCTAGCTTGGATCATAATAAATTTTGATATCGGTCACTTGACACGTAAAAGAATAACATAATCACTTATAGTAGTTGCTAAACTTGGACATGGAAGCTAAGCACAATAAATAAAATGTACATCAGGTGCACACAATTAAGATGAGCTACAAACCTGAGAGAGCAACGAGGTCAACAAGGTCAATCCCTTGGCGTTTAAACTTGGTAAGAATGGTGTTAAAAGTGTTGTAAGGAGCAGGAATCTCATTGTTAGATCCTTGAATACTTGCTCCTCTTGCATCCCTTCTTCCTAGGGGCACTTCCCAGTTTGGTCCACCAGCCTGCAATATAGGAGTTATTAATTAGGACTATACACGTACACTTTTTTCGACATACATGAACACGAAGTGTTACAACATATTGCAATTATCAGAGTTGATTATGCTTACGATAACAGTCGGATCTCTTGCATTTAGAGCAAGAATATCAGCACACGAGACTGTATGTGGGCATGCTTTCTCCACTGCAGCCTTGATCTCATCAATAACCTCAATTCCTCTAACCAAGTTCTTATTAGGCTTTGATACCTTCTCTCAAACTATGCTTCCGCTGCTGTCTAGTAGCAATGAAGCATCACAACCCTGCATATAATAGCAATAATGTACCAGAAAGCTCAAATTAGTATTGGTTTGGGAGAAAGAAAAGCAATATATATACTCTTTTATAAACGGCATTATAGATATATATACCTTAACAAAGCAGTCGTGGAAATGGACTCTAAGCAAGGAAGCAGCCATTCTGCGCTCCCTTGCAATGGCCTGAGCAACAACAGACTTGACAATCTGCTACAGTTGTGGGCAAGAATGGTCATAGAACTGAGGGCATAGTTGCCCGCCTTGCATTTTGTGAGCGAAGCATACAGGAGCAACTGCTAGGAGAGCAAGAACGATGAAGTAGCTCATAAACTGAGCCATGATTTGCGCGCTTTAATTTAGAAAATATATAGTTATGCAGTTGTTATATGCTGCTTAATGCTAGCTATTACAGTACTAACTAGCTTGACTTTTGTAAGCTTTTCTGGTGTAATTTGCTGAGTTGGGATTCAAGGGTACTTATAGTGAAGGTAATATAAGAGGTCAAGGAAAAAGACAGGAGACAAATTTGAGGTGGAGTTGGTCAACTAAGACATATTCGCCTTATCATGCAATTGCTAACTGCTCAAATTATTACTTTTTCAAGATGAAAGTGTCAATGCAATTAATTATATACCAGGTCTTATCCTTATCTATTCTCAAACGAACATAAAAAGAAGCCAAATTTTGACTTCTACTCCCTAGAAAACATGAGAGTAATAATTGATAGTTTCGTTAGTTGGTTACTCTACAGCAACACTATACAATGTACATAGTCCCACAGCCCCTCGTCTCCTCAGCGTCAAATGCACACAATCAGGAACACTATACATTGGTTATTGATGAGCACAATTAGTAGATCCCACAATCATGTGTATAGGATGTCAAATGCACACAATCATCGATAATGTGTTCATTTGTTTGTCATCAACCATCAAATTGTTTATGAAATTATTCATCATCAAATTGTTTATTATAAACTCAAATTGTTCATCTTCACTTCATTATTATAACCGTAAATGTTTATTCAAATGTGTGTGTATGTGTGTGTGTGTATATATATATATATATCATGTTATACACATGATTGTATGATTTAAATTTCATATTGTGTGGCTACAAAATACATTTTAAAAATAAATTGAGGTCAAGTGGCTAAATGTTTGTGGAAAAACAAATTAAAAATTCCAAAAATGTTACTATAAGAAAAATTATTTGTTTTAATTTCGACTTTCACTGCTTTTATGTAGCTCTGCTGCCATTGTGTCTCTTTAATTATTGATTTAAACAAAATTGAAAATATAATTAATTATTCAAATTAAACCATGTGTAATTTTCGTGCCAAAAAACTAAACAATATATGAGATCAATTTTGGAATTGACTGGATGATTCATGTATTATGGAGCATAAAAGGATGATTGAGCATTACGTTATAGTAGTCTAATAGATTTAACTATATTGTAGTCATAACATTAACTGCCTGTTTGGTTATTGGGACTAAATGGTGGGAATGAGAATGAATTTTAAGTGTAATTTAAATAAGGAACAACTCTTAGAATCTCTATGGGGAATCAAGTTGCCCACAACTTTTTCTCCATGGGGAACAATCTTACCCCAAACTTATGTTTTTCTCTCCATGGAGACACAATTTCTTATGAATTTTCATTACCACTTGGGGGTGGTATTGAGTGAGAATGAAAATTTAAGAAGAAAACTGGACTTTTTATGATGTAATGGCATTACCAGGGAATGAACATGAATTTTCTTCATATATATATTTATATACAAATTCATTCTCATTATCACAATTTATTACCAATAACCAAACGGGTCGTAAGTATCAGCATTGAGACCATGATACTTGTGCAGTCGTACTCATTAATACGGAAATATGGATTAGTACATATGTTATTAGACTAGCATAAGTTGTAATCTTCTGATACTCCATATTAGAGATGCAATCGGGGTGGGGCGGAGCGGATATTACAATTCCTATCCCCATCCCCACCTACTTATGGAATCCTCATCCCCATCCTCACGGCGGGTATAGTTTCTATCCCCATCCCCGCCCCGGTGGGTATGGATATGGAACCATCCCAACCCTATCACCCAGGTGGGTATCCATACCCGCCTAATACCCATATTCCACGCCCCACCACCCGTCAAATCCCTCCCCCAAACCCGCGTGATCCCCACCACAAACCTACTTAATCCCCGTAGAACATCAAACTTACAAGGATGAAAACAGGTCCATAAGGCTAAAATACATAAATAATAAAATGGCCCAATAATAAATGGGCTAATACATCTTGTGTCAAACACTTAAAACACAACAAACAACAAACATCTATCTATACAAATATATTAAAAGGCGTGCGGAAGAAAGCTTATGTGCCACGTGGCACTCTCCTCAACTTTCTAATGCAAATGCTTTATGTCTATGTGTACTCCTCACTTTAAAAAAAGAAATGTGTAAGTGCAAGGTATCGAACACGTGACCTTTGAAATGAAAAGTTAGAGCTTAACCATCAATACACTATGAATTTGTTGTCTAATGTTTCAAATAAAATATGATAAAGTCTTGTAATAAGTATACTTAACTAAAAAGACTTGAACAAGTATATACATCTCTAACACTCTTATTACGTAACTTACAAGAGAATATTGATGTCATATTCTCTTACCACAATTCCTTTTAAGGTATTGTTTTCAAACTCAAACCTTTCAATTTTTCATTACTAGCCTCGTATGCACGCGATGTGATGCGTGCGCCAACATATTAGTATTAATACTAATATTCAAAATCGTAAAAAACATTAATATTAATGCGAAAAATAAACATGTACTTCGTACTTATAATTTATGTTTACAAAACATAGGATTGAAAATGAAGATAAGAGAAGTTGGTCTATGCTTATTTTTTCTCATCAGGTTTAACTTTTGCTCTTGAATAACATATTGACTACAACAATTATGAAATCGAAAAAATACAAAGATGAGTTATACTCTTTTTTTTCTCAGTAATTTTTTGAATTTTTAATTTATGTTCTTTGTAATTGTTATTGAATAATTAGGTAAAAGAAAGCTTTGTATCTTTGGTTTTACAATTGTTGAAAAATTTCTTTGTTAGGATATTTTCCTCATCATAAGTAATCTTTTAATGGCAATCTTAATCTTTTTTATGTTATTAGTTTTATCTTTTTATAACTTTCCTTATTGTATAATTGTATTTCAGGAAATGAATTAGAAATTTTGAATAGTTTTTTTCTATGTTTCAAATTAGGGGTATATAAGTCTTTTCAAGAGGGGACACCGTAGCTCCCCTCTTGGTATAATAGAGATTTATCACGTTGTGACGTGAATTTTTCAATTTCTTAATGGACAAAAAATACGAAAAGTAGCAAAATAAATTATAAAATTTAAAAATAATAAATATTAGTTTATTGTAACTGACCCGAGGCATCGCCCGGAAAAAAAAACTAGTGATACATCTAAAAGTAGTAGTTTATATATTCTACATTACAGTAATCAATTAATACATATCTCGTCACTTCTCAATTCGGTGACACATTCTTCTTCCAACTCTCCGACTATTTTAGCAAATTCATCTTCCTTGAATTCTCCGGAGTCTGTATACAGATGAGACTAGTATTTTCTGGGTTATTATTGAAGAATTACTCCCATATGGCCCTAACGCATATGCCACAAGTTGCTCAAGAGTTTTAGTTAGTAATAAAGAGTTGCAGACTTGCAGTATTAGTATTGATCATTCATCATTTGGAGTTAACATTCACATGAAGAGTACGTAGTTGGCGGCGAAATGTTTTATCAACTACGATTGGGTTCTATTATTTGAAGGCAATTAATCTATTCATCTCCTAGCATGCATGTTATAATTGCTTGCTTGCTTGCTTTGTGTATACATACATACACTAGATCAACTTAAACATTCGATTATTTATTTATTTAATTTTTTTTTTTTTGAAGGATGATACAAACCAAACACAAGTTAGGGTCCTTTTTCCTAGCACTTACACCTAGCTAGTATTTGGGACTCTGAAACTAAGTGACAAATTCTTACACTAGATAATTAAGCTATTACAAATAGACATGATATCATGGAAAATATTAATACAGTCCCAAGCAGCCTTTCTTGGATTATTGTACTCCCTCCATACCCTAATGTTTAGTGTGTTCGAACATGGTACGGAGGGAGTATAACATTTCATATATATAGCCTTGTGCTACAACGAGGGCTATTAGATTTATAATTTGTGAGCCCTAGTGCCACAATGAAATAATCCATTTAAGCACTGCACCTTCAGTTCCCTGAGATGATTGCATCCTGTGAAAACAGGTTTGATCACACGTGCATACAGTCTTAGCCTACTCCTCCCTCATCCTAGAATTGGGGCATTGGGCTTTAATATCCTAATTAATATGAAAACCATGACATTTCCTATAGTTCATGGTTGAATTCCATCATCTTTGATGATATTTAATAAGCAAAAACATATGTTTATTTTAAGAAGAAAGTAATAGGAAGAATGAGCAAGCTAAGTAAAGAGATATATATAATAACAATAATGAATGGGTTTTTCTATGATATACCCCTGTGTTTTTTAAAATTTTATAATGTACCCCTAATGTTTTTTTATTCTACATTATACCCCTATGTTTTTTAAGTTTTCTACATAGTAACCCTAGTGTGTATAAATGAAAACGGACGTTAAACATTTTTGAATTCCCATCCAAACTTCCCCATCCCCTCCACCCCAACCCCCATCCCCCCCCTCCCATCCACCGCCGCAGCCTCCCAACCCCCCTCCCCCGCCGGCCCGGACCCCCTCCCCATCTCCTCCACCCCACCCTCTCCCCCTGCCCATTGACCCCCCACCCCCTCCCCTTTGATTTCCCGTAGCCCCCATCCCCCCCCCTTCGATTTCCTGCGCCCCCACCCTCCCCTTCGATTTCCCGCCCCCCCCACCCCTCCCCTTCGATTTCCCGCAGCCCCCCACCCCCTTCCCTTCGATTTCCCGCAGCCCCTACCCCCTCCCCTTCGATTTCCCGCAGCCCCCTACCTCCTCCCCTTCGATTTCCCGATGCCCCCACCCCCTCCCCTTCGATTTCCCGTTGCCCCCACCCCCTCCCCCGTTGAATCCGGGTTGATTTTTATACAACATTGGTGGTTGCGGAGGTCATGGTGGCTACGGGGGTGGAGGACTAGGCTGGCGGCGGTCATGGTGGTTGCGAGGGTGGAGGGGAGGGGGTGGGGGCTGGGGGGGCTGGTAGGTGGGAGGGTTGAGAGAGAAGCCCAGAAATGCAAAGAGATAATGGTAAACGTTACGTTCATTTAACGTAGGGGTACTATGTGGAAAACTTAAAAAATATAGGGGTGCAGTGTAGAATAAAAAAGCACTATGGGTAGATTATAGAATTTTAAAAAACACAGGGGTATATTATAGAAGAACCCATAATGAATTAGATAATTTCGCCTGAAAATTAAAGATAGAATTACAAATATCTCTCCTATAGTTTGCCACAGGCAGCAATTACTCAACTTCAAACACACACTTAAAAGTTCTTGAACGATGAATATACATAATTGATAAATTACATCAAATTTCAACTTAAGCAACAAAATAGCTGGAGGAAATCTATATACACTAAGGTCCTTAATTAGTAGTAATTAATCCTTCTGCAGTTCTCCCTGACCTCACCCTTATTCCCGGTCAATGGGGCGATGTTACCCACCTTAACCATGGACTTGGCAAAATGATCAAAGAAAAGCTCCATGTTCTCAGCATATTGCTTCACTAATTGCATTGATTCATGGTTCTTGGTTAACAAAACTTGGTCAGAGTTCAACAGCCCCTTGTAAGCCAATATGTTCTTGTAGTAGTTGTTATCGAAGTTGTAGGGGGTTACATAGTCCAACAAGAACAAGTTTTGGTCACCACTAGACCTTGGGCACTGGTTGCGCAACTTGGAAGCATAGTAGCGGTCCAATGTGAAATCAGGTTTGCCATTTCCATTTTGGTTGTAGAGCCTTTGCCTAAAACTCACACACCTTGCATTACCTATTGTGTGAGCACCTGCACCAATAAAACTATTTTGGTCAATTCGACCCTTCACATCTATCATAATCTATGCAATGGCGGTTGATAAATTTATCATGTAGATATCAAATTGTATATGAAACCGGATCCATCCTCAACCAATTCAAAATTAGTCCATCTGATCGAGCATGTTAATTAATGATATGGTTGATATAACATGTTAGTATGTATCAAGTAACGGTATATGTTGATTGAAACAAACCTGAGAGGGCAACAAGGTCAACAAGGTCGAGGCCTTGGCGCTTGAACTAGGTAAGAATGGTGTTAAAAGTGTTGTTAGGAGCGGGAATGTCGTTGTTAGACCCTTGAATACTTGCTCTTCTTGCATCTTTTCTTCCTAGTGGCACTTCCCAATTTGGTCCTCCAGCCTGCAGTGTATGTGTTTAATTAATTAAAACTAGTGGATTATATAATTTTTGGTAAGTCCACTGCTTAGAACTTTTAAGCTGCATGCCATAAGAATCACGTAAACTAGTGCTTACAATAACAGTTGAATCTCTGGCAGGTAAAGCAAGGATATCAGCACAAGACACTGTATGAGGGCATGCTTTCTCTAAAGCGGCCTTGATCTCATCGATGACCTCGAACCCTCGAGCAGAGTTCCGGTTTGTGTTGGACCCCTTCTCTGAGATTATGTTTCCACCACTGTCTAGAAGCAATGAGGCATCACATCCCTATAATAAATTTCAATGCAACAAATTATGATTACATATGCTATATGTATTGGTTTGAAATTAAAGATACAAACAAAATTGAACAAGCTAAGATCAATGATTATTGTACTTATTATTGTACATGTATCACAAATATTTACCTTCACAAAGCAGTCATGGAAGTGAAGCCTAAGCAAGGAAGCAGCCATTCTGCGGTCCCTTGCAACCGCCTGAGCAACTACATACTTGACTATTTGTTGCTCTTGGGGACACGAATGGTCGTAGAACTGAGGGTAGATATACCCACTATGAATCTTGTGTGAAAAGCATAGAGGAGCAATTCTTAGTAGGAATAATGCAAGAACAATAAAGTGGCTCATGGACTTTGCCATGTTTGTTTAAAGTTTCGAATAAATATTAAAAGCTTGTGTGTTTCGATCAACACTGATGATCAGCTTGATTTTAAAACGTTTTGTGATGTTGTATGCTTAGCTTATTTAGATGCAATGGGTTAGTAGGGTATTTGTAGGATAGGTCAATTAAGAGGTCAAAGAAAAAGATGGCTGTATGAAAACAGAAGTGGTGGAATTGGTCAACAATATATTCCTCAGAAGGTACTAACTGCTCAAATTATAGGCAATCTGAGATGATGAAAACTCATACAAATAATTATACAATAAGCTAAGTTACTAAATATTCACCAAATCACAGCTAGCTAGCTCAAAAAGAACTCAGATGGGAAGCAAGATTCTGACTTTAATTGTGCACTGATGATGCAATAATGGCTTAATATGTTCCTTATTGTTTCAAGTATGACAGTACAATGTACTACACATACTAAAATTCATATTGCTTGTTTAATTGCTTACCTTATTCCATTATGATTTGATGATTTCTCATAAGAGTTTCGAAGCATGCATGCAATTGCATTTCTATGCAATTAGTATAGATTTACATGTTATAAGAAAAAAAAAATTATAACATGTAAATCTATACTAATTGCATAGAAATTTATACTAATTTACTAAGTGCCCTTATTCCATTATGCAATTAGTATAGATTTTTTGTGTTTTACTGAATGAGTATGCATATGTTTAGTATTTTTCTTTTTCTTTTTAGGTTGCTCACCAGTTTTTAAAACTCATTTAGGGTTCGACTAATCTGAATTCGAGCATCCATTTAATACGCATACAATAATGTTTGCATTACATAAGGGTGAACACTTAATTTACTGCTTAGCAGCTTTCTTATAAACAATTGGATCATGAATCAGTCAAAATCTTTGTGTATGTGTAAAACCAATTTCATGCATATTGATATATCAGATCATAAGGCAAGCATTAACAAGTTCAAGTTACGCTTCAGTCAAAATTACGAAAACGGGAAATTAAAAATGCAATCTCTTTAGGAAAGAAATCTAGAAAATTAGGTCAGGAGTTGCATCAATGTCGATAATTTAGGGGTTACCTTGTAAGACTGGTAAATGAACGAGTAATTAACTTAGAAGTGGTTTATGTAACATAGAAAATTAAGTTTTAAAAAAGTTAAGCTTGTTCAAAGTCAAACTTATCAATAAAAAGAAAATGAAATCCGAAAATATACTCTTCTTTGCAATTACATCAACATGGCTTAAGCGAAGAGGACAATCAGAAATGGATATTGAAGAAAGTATAAGTTCAAACTCCTCAATTGACCAATCAACAATTCAACATCAAGATATGTTAAAAAATTTATTGCCCAAAGACATGCATTAACAAACACCCGTAAATTGTTAAGAATGAAACTGGACTTACCTAGCAAATATGGAACGATATAAACCCCTCTTGTGAAAGTGATCAACTAGATTTAACAAATTATACCTGATATGGAGCTCAAAATCATAAAAATCAATCAAAGTGGATTTGTACCATCAAGAGTCAATAACTCAAGACTACATGCAAACTTTCTGGAAAAAAACGAGAGCAATGAGTTTGCACCAAAAACATAAGTTAAACATAAAACCCTATTTGAGTAGAACAAGGCATCCCACACAGACACACAGTCCAGTATGAGGCACGTTCAGTCTTTACCAACATAAATCACCAAACATGTTATTCAGCAACCAAGGTCCAATAAATGTAAACAGAGAAAATACAATTATTAAGCTTTGGCAGCAGAAGGTCCATTAAACATATAATGACTATCTGCAAGGTCCGTCAATTTCTTCTGAGAATTCCATGCATAAACCCAGTTAAAGAGGAGCACTAAGTATTGGTTCTCCATACAACCATCCCAAAAGATGGCTTTTATAAAACAGAAAGAAAAGAATAGCTGATGCAAAAAATTTGTTTCAAATTCAGTTTTACTATATGCAAAAGATGTATGTGGCCATATACAAATTCTTTAAGGTCAAAAACAATAATAGAACAACTTCTAATTTCCATCAGATGTCTTAGTAACAAAGGTAGACATTAGAGAAACTTTTGCTCTATTTCAGGTCCCAACAGATAATTATGTGAGGAACATTAATGCCAGAACCCAGTGATAATGTCTCTGATCAAGGAAAATGAACCAAGCAATTATATATAGCAATCCAATTTGCAGCAAAGGCCAACGATGATTAGCAAACTACTGCATACATGATTCACGCAGATGTTAATTGTATTCTATCTTCCATAGAACATAAGGTTATGTCTACATTGTCATTCAATTTCTTGGAGATATGCTTATGCAAGTAAATGAAAAAGACTAAAGATTTACTGTCAATTATTTCTACCAAAACAAATTAGTCAATAATATGCATGATTAGATGCAAGCAAATACATACCGTCCTGATAATCCAAAATAAGCTTTTATCTGTGAAATACTCCAAGAAACACTTTCTCCATCACCACCAGCCTTTTTAATAGCTTGTTCAACGAGGGTGCAAGCAGATATATGTGCACCAGCTGACTGTCCCATCAAATAAATCCTGCAATAAGCCAACATGGCAACAGAAAATAAATCACATGCCCAGATAAAACAGAAGAACTGAAGGAGCCACAGAAACAGAAATACCGAGTTATGATCCTAAAGTAACTATGAGATACGACGACCTTAGTACCTGCTAGGATCACCTCCATATTCTTCAATATGTCTGCATATGAACGAAATTCCACGGGAAGCGTCATCGATCATATCTCTCATTGTACCTTCAGGAAAATTTCTGGAAGCATATGTTTTCAGAAGCAAAATCATTCGATCCAAACAACACTTTCATAAAGTGACCAGAATGTTTTGCAGATGACCCAGCTAAAGTTTCATAGAAACACTGCGTGACTTTAGCTTTTTTCTTTATCATCTAAATGAATTTAAACCACCTCATAGTATTTGGGTCCACTTTTAGTTCCATTATTTTCGTAAATATTCGATCAATGAATGTTAAGAAAAACACAACTTCATTTAAATTCAATCCAATATACTGCAGCAGCTCCAAGATAATACAATACAAGCAGCAGCACTGTCGGATATCATACTTAAAAGCACTCACCTGTAATCTATGCATGCAACCATGATGTCTCTATCAGATAATTGCTGCCCCAATAGGGAACCCCATGCTTTATAAATGCATCAAATAATCAAAAGTCATATAGAAAACCATCAGAAATATCCGAGACTAAAAAAGGGTTATAACATGAATAGCATCAGAGTCTAACTCTCTAATGCTTACTTCTTTTCAGCCTTTTGTTTCAAGATTAGATGAGAAGATTAACTGCACTAGTTTTCTCTTTTTTACAAGTAAACAAATTTTTTAAAAATTAAAAAAATTACGGCAGCTCTGAATCTTGTAGCTAGAGAAAACCATGTTTAAGATGTTCAAGGTTGATGTTGAAATACTCATTGCAAAGTATTTCATTCAGACACAAAGCTGGCCTCAAGCAAGATGGAACGTTATTCATATATGGACATACTGATTAATTTCAGCGGGATTAAGCAGTTTACAATTTGAAAGAGGCCTTCACAACATTGTCCACTTTCAAAAGCTGACAATTTTATAAACACAAAAGAATTATTGGCCATACAATCTATATTACTCAGTTTCAAATTTGGTGTGTCAAACATATGTGTGCAATGGTCAGGCCGTCAGACTCAGCTAAGTTGTGATAGTTTAACATGTCTTGGTCCAAAACGAAGAGTCAAGTGTTCCTGCCATGTTAGAGTATCCAACATGAGTTGTGGTAAAATGAAGGTTTTAAGTACCACATGATAAAATTATTCCATAGTCAGTACTTGTGTGGGTAATTTGTAGTGGCAACATAAAAGTGCATTTACACCAGCTTGTTAAACTATTTGACAGTAATTCTACATCCACAAATATAGATGATTAGTCAACAGGACCTAATTAAAACGTAAGGAGTTTGGTGAGTTCCAACTATCAAATCTATGATAGTTCCACAAAAACACATCTCCATGTAGCTTCGTAGTAAAAGCTTTTGTCAGATTGGAACACATACAAACATTGCCAAGTTCTCTCTCTTTTTGAGCAAAATAGAAAGTAATTTCGGTATCTACGATCTGCAAGTGAATCTGTGGCTCTGTGCATGTCTGTTAATGCCAAAAAGTGTGGACGGAATTTTGTAGATTATGGGTAGAGCTTGCATGCTTCCAAAATAGAATTATTGTGTCTTTCTTTAAGTATCTTGGGCTTGGGTAATATTGTAAGACGAGTAAATCCCAAGCATCAGACTCATTTTTTACATGCAACTTTTTCCATATTTTAAGGTCCAAAGATAAGTGTTCATAACCATGTTCAAGCCTCAAAATCAAATAAGGATGCTTTGAGGTCAGTGTGTGTAATTGTATTTTTATTTACTTAATCTACTTATGTATAAGAACCACATGTAAGAAAAATCAGCAAATCAATGCAATTACAATCTAATACATCCTTTTTTTTTTTTAAAAAAAAAAAAAAAAAGGGGCATAAACAATCTAGATTCTAGAGGCATAAATTCAAAAAAAAAAAATTAAAGATAGACATTTTGTTTCATATATTCTGTAGTAGTGTAGTTAAGTCACATTTCTAACTTCATTTTACGCAACATCTCATTCCTGACTACGCCTCCTTTCATCAACTGGACAACCACATTTTGAGCAAAAAAAAAAAAAAAAAAAAACCCCTCTTTGAACTCATAAAAGTGGGAACATCTTCCTAGACTAAATTGATTAAAGTATCCTAATTTAACACCAAGAGCATACAAGGCACCATTGATATTCACATATTATCTTTTAAAATCATAAGGTTGGTATACATCAGTAAATGGCCAACAGGTAGCAATTAATCTTACTGGAGTTACAGCATACCCAACAAAACTAAAATATAAGATTTAACTTAAAACAAGCATGGTAATGATGGCAATTCACAATGGCATCAAGTACAACTCACCCTCCGCACAAAAAATTTATTGCAAAAAATGTAAAATACCCTCATGTCTAACATGAAACATTAGTGTATCTACAAGCAAAATTGTTTAGGCTATATACCATAAGCAAAATGCCATAATAAGACTTTTGCGACACCTAATTAAAAATGTAGGGTATTTCATTTTTTGAGGCAGTGTACAAGTTGATTAATATCAAGAACATAAACTTTGGTAACCACAAGAGCATCTTGCATAATTTATATGAAAAGAAAGACTAAGGCATCAGAATAAATATTGACAGCTCACCCAATTATCCAGGCTCCACCTGTTACAAATGCTACAACTGGTTTTAGCCCATCGTTATTCTTCGGCAAGAATAGATCAAGACTACAAAATAGCCAGCATTAGCTTCATTTGAAACCCCGGGACTAGGGAAAAGGCTTCCAGCCAGAAGCAATTCATGCACAATTAATAATAAACTCTATACATACCTGTTTCTAGGTTGATCACCATAGACTATACCTCTGCGGATCCGACTTGAAAAGAAGTAATTATATCCAACTATAAGAGGGTTAGAACAATATTTAATCTAGCAATAGATACAAAAGAACATAGATCCAACAAATTTCAAAAATATAATAATTAAAATAGACCTTATATTACATAGACAAACCTTGAACAAAACCCGGCATATGTAAAATGGCATAACAACCAAGTGCAAAGAATCTCAGTATCCATCTATAACCTACCTGGATAAAGTAAAATATTAGACATGGAATAGCTGCAAAGATAGCTACAAACCACTTTTAACATTAACTTGCTGACAGAAAAGGATGAAATTCATCAACGCCACCACAATGCCTAACATACATGGACACATCATTGATCAGGAACTTCCATTGTATTCAGCAAATTAGTTTTATTCTCATCTACTTCATCCATACCATCCTCTTTCCATTTTAGTCCATTCCATATTGATCTTTCTAATGTATTTTTTTCCATCTTTGGAGAAAAAAATTTATTATATTACCTACCTGTCCCACCATATAAACCCTCTAACTCTTACAATCTATCACAAACACAAGCTCTCTTATTGGGAGTTCGGTTTAATATAGAAGTATTTGGTGCATTCAGGAAGCGAATAACATAAAAAACCCACTTGCACACACACTCACTCCTTTGTTTCATGGTTTTTGTAGCTACGATAAAAAGGAAGAACAGAAGAAAAATATAGAACAAGGGGAGTATTTTACTTGAGGGAAAAAAATGTTCCTATGCATCACCACAGATGTACGTAGCCCACCACAAGGCTAGGTGTGTAATAACATACCTAGCATTAAAGCAACAACAGTGGCACTCTCTTTCACTGTAGATTGCAAACTATGTTGCTTCCGGCTCAGAATACAGGATGCCCACCACCTAATACAGATCCTATACACCAAAAGGCTAAAGGCAAAGAATGAACATAAGACTATAGTTACAACTTATATGTATAAACATTCGGTGAAAAAAATTCAGCTGCAAAAAGCTAGATCAATCAGGAGTCAGTAGTCACACTTCCATAGCATAAGCCAACCCCTCTAACCCTCTTGACATTCCAAGATCTTAAATGGTAAACCCTAATTACATCTTACACCATTTTATAAGCTCAATGCCAGCATATATCATGACATCACAAGTTCACAACCACCACAACACCACATAATGAAATACAAACAGTCACATACTATATCCCAAACAAAAGTAGCTATTCAGTTTCACCAATCAAAATTAGTTGACTTATGTATTGGGACTTACCAGAGTTGCTTATTAATTGTAGCAATTTACATCGCATAAGAACAAGGCAATAAACTGATAAGGACAAAAAAGTGAATAAAAAAAATATTACCTAACTCTAAAGTCGCCAGAGTTTTCATTTTGGCAAGCTAACGCAACACAAATATGATGGAGGAAAAAGAGTATACCTGGCAATTTGATCTTATAGCATTGTTTAGCTATAGACTGGCTTTGCTTAGAAGGCAAGGTTGTTTACCAGTTACAGAAGAAAATGTCCATAAAATAAATATGGAATAAATGAGGATATTTCATTAAACATGACACCTTATCAAAGTATAAAGGAAAGGAGGCAAGTCAGGTAGCTTTATAAGGCATGTTCCAGCTGCCTAGTAAAACTAAGTCGGGCAAATATAGAAGTGAAAAGAGCTAGTGTGACAGAACAATTATGACGACAATGTGAGGAGAGAAGGTAAAATTTACCCATTACTCCCAATCTACTTCGTATAAGTTAGCAAGGGCATGGCATTGGATACAAACTTACAAAGTTTTTGAACCTCGGAGTGCAAGTTATTGACCACGAGGTGACCTTCTTCTACCCTTTGTTCATGTCTTTGGGAAGACATATCTCACCTTTCCTTCCCATAGCTCCCTTTCACAACATCCTTTGCATGTTTAATTTAGGAAGCCTTACTTCCAGTTTTTTTACTAGTTTCTAATTGCCAATACCACTCCCCTTTTTACTCCGTTTGATTTCATTTTTATAAAAATTTCTTATGTGGACTACATTTAGTATTCTTGGACTATGAATAGCATTCCCCATGGCCTTTTCACTTTCAACATTTCCACTTTGTTCTCCCTTCAACTTTTCCTTTGATCATGGTGAAATTGAAATTGTATATACATTAATTTAAAATTTGTTAGAGTAATAATTGATCTACCCTTTCGTAATAGACAAAAAGATTAAAACCAATGCAAATACAATCTTATTTACACCTAATCGCCATTCACACCATATATATAACCTCATACAACTGACTCATTTGACACCTTGTATAACATCATGTACGTTGTAAAATCGTATAAAGGAAAAAAAAAATAACATGCAAGGATACTTCATATTTGAAATGGGTAGGGTCCCACTTTCCATGTCTATCAACTTCAATTTTTTTAATTTTTTTTTTAAAATAAAAATCTTCTTTTGCCATGCCAAATCTTCATATAAGAGCATATGTTGGGAGAGTAGAGGTGACCATACCAATTGGCAAAGCCTTAGCAAATTTTTTCATGCGAATCTTTGCCACATTCCTCCTCCTCTCTCTCCCCTGTTATAACTATTCTAATGGAACAAAGAATATAGAATATCTTGGAATGTGCTTCTAAAGAATCATTTCCTTCTATTATCTCCCTAATTCCTATTCTCCTCCTTAAATACTCTCATTGTTTGCTTCTTTCAAACACACACTTTCCTTACATCTTGTAGGAGATAAACAACTACCCTTTTTTTTGTTTGTTACAATTTCTCTCTTTGTTTCGCTCTCGAAAACGAGTTCATCCGGTGTAAAGATGGTGAAATTCTCTAAGCAGTTTGAGGCACAGCTAGTGCCTGAGTGGAAAGACGCCTTCGTCAACTACGAGCAACTAAAGAAAGACGTTAAGAAGATTCACTTCTTCAACTCTAACAATAACTGCTCAGAACAACAAAAACATGCTTCTTTTGCTTCCTCCTTGATTTCTTCCCTAGGAAAGTTTTCCTCATTTGGGCAGAAACATAGTGATCATCGCATAATTCATGTAAATCCCCTGCTTCTACTCTGTTTTACTATATTTTAATAAATTACGTGACTATAAATAAAATAATGACATAGGTTTTTTTTATGAAGAACAGGTTCATAAGAAGCTAGCATCCTCAGTGAGCAAAGGGGGTCTTTATGAGACTGAATCACTGGAGCAATTCGTGGATGTCGAAGCTACCGCTGAATTTTTTGCGTGTTTGGATCACCAACTCAACAAGGTGAACGAGTTTTACAGGATCAAATAAAAAGAGTTTGTTGAAAAAGGAATTTCAGCAAAACAGCAACTTAATTTCTTAATTGAGGCTCATAATGAACTTAAGAGGAAGAAGGATGCTTATTCTCAGGATTCCAATGAATGTCAGTCCATTTCAAGCCGACTCTCTTGTGGTAAGCACGAATTAATAATAGTTTCTACTATATCATATGATTCATAATATATACTAGGTCACATTTGTCATGCTTAACAATACTCTACTACTCGTACCTAAAATATGGTTGCATAATTTTTCGCATTGCAGTTTGTACTTGTATGTTAAATATATCTACTTATACATAAGATTTTTTTTGTTTGTAAACTTTATTTTGAGGTGTATCTAATAAGATCTCGTATGACCATACTTTTCAGTAAGTATAAGGCATGATAAAAGTAGTAGCAGCTTATTATGTAAGAAATAATTAATAACTCGATTTTATTACACTGTAATTGGCAAAATTCACCTTGCAACTAGTACAGAAATTATGCAGTGGGTTTGTTGGAACTAGTTATCAGTATAAATTATTTCACCTTCATAATGGTAGATTGGTAGGAGTACATTAAGTTTTTTTCCTTACGTTTTTGCTATGTAAAGAGACACAACAGAATTTATAGACGAGATTTAGTATGTCTTGAACACACACTAAGTTCATCATCATATTAATTATTGGATATTCCTGTTTGTAAAATTAAATTTGATTATCCCACTAATTAAACAAATTAATCTTTAATCTTTGACAACAGATGTAGAGATAACAGAGAAGGCAGAGGAGACAGAGGAAGAACAGGCCCAAGATAGCCTTACTGATGAATCGGAAAGATCATCGAGACGAATCAAAAGAGACTACAGTGGTTCAAGGAGCTTCTCTAGTAGGGTTTTTAACTGGCAAGGGAAAAACTTAACCATGAACATTCCACTAACGACCCCGACTCGAACCTTCTCAGCAATTGGTTCCTTGGTTTGGGAAGATTTCATAGGCAATCATTCTTCAAAGAAACCTAATTCTAGAGGAATTCACATCAAAAAAACTAACCTTCAACACGCCAAAAAAATGATTCGAGGCGCTTTTATTGAGTTTTACAAGGGATTAAACATACAGGTAACATTAAATTAGTTAAAATGATAAATGATCACATGAAAAGTACTCAAAATCTTGAGAATTTTCACTTCATAAACATATTGTTCAACTTACACATGTAACATGCATATATACGTGAAGAAAATGGTTACTAACAATTGAGGTAAATTGTGTTTTGCGGGAACTTAAACATGCTTGCTTTTGCCAAAATATTGAAAAAGTTTGACAAAGTAAGTGCTTTCTTGCTTGTTTAAAGTCTTTTTTTAAGCTTATTGTTGTTCTTACGTTTGAATAACTTAACCTAGGATTAACAATTATTATTTCAGGTGACCAACAAAGAAGTACTACCAATATATCACAGAGTGGTAAAAGCGCTGTTATTTCAATACCTCAGACATGGTAAAAGTCCTACTCAAAATTGCTTCATTTTTTGCTTTTAATTTCATTAAAAAAAAGTATGTCAAATATTTTATCTTTTGAGTTTAATTTTGGCTAGTAGGGTTTGCATTGTTTTGTCCCCGCATAAGATTGATTGTTGAATCATTTCTAGCAAGCACATACCATAATGTTCAAAAGACAATTTCAAGTGGAAATCTAGCTTAATAGTGAAACACCATAAAGGAGCATTAAGCCTTTTACGGCTTTTAGGGTTAGAATTTGGTACGCAACGAAAAGATACGTTTGTCTCACCCTTGATAGATAAGAAGTGACAGTCTTAAACAAAATGATCTAATAAATTAATAAACATCGTGTCACAGTGATACCAACAATGCCATATCCTTTTTGAAGACATAGTAGAAACAAAGGAATCAATTGAATTAGCCTTTAGAGACAATTTTTTGAGATGAAACCATAATTACTGTGATTTAATCTTTTCCTTGTTAATGTCTTATGTATTAGGTTGTGCGATTATCAGACGAGATTGAAGAGTTATGTGTTAAGCATTTTGCCAAGGATGATAAGAGGAATCTAAGGCCATGAAATATCTTAAGCCTAATCATCGCAAAGAATCCCATGCAGTAACCTTTTTCATAGGTAAATAATTATTGTTTTATTTTTAACTTTGACATGTTTAATTAATTAATTTTGTGTGTGCTTGAAGCAATACCTGATCATTGATTAATAATTTCATAAAGCATGTAAATAGATAACATATACAACTCACTTATTATAACATAAAAACTTTCCTCTTTTTGACCTATCCTTTATAATGAAAACAGCTTATTAGTTTAAAAATCACAATACTTTTTGACAAATATTACAATAATAGTATGAAAGATTAGCTTAATACAAGGAACAAAAATTTAAAAACACAAGGTGGCCCATAACACCACTTAAACATGGCCCACTTTATCATGGGTGGCATGTAAAAGGAAAAGGAGTTGGTCTACTATGGACCCGGGACCAAAGTGTGCAATATGGTCACATGAACGTTTGCATTTCAGACATGAACATATGTATTTGGAGATGAGCATTTGCATTTTAAATATGAACATTTGCATTTGCTCGGGACCATATAGAGAAAGGTGGATCCGGACCACCTAAGAATTTGAGAAGGAGAAGGTGATTTAGAGTAGGGACAGCATGATCTTGCTTGGTCTCAGCCCTGAAAAAAAAAGGCCCAATAAAAACCAATGCACCACAGAAATACTCAATAGGTTCTACTTCGATTTATTTATATGCCAACCTAGTGTTCTTTTGATGTTGTAACATACTCATATTGGATGCATGTTGGACTTCCACTATACTTGTATTGTTGTACTATTATGTAAATTCCTTCAAGAAATTGAAAATCCTTTTCGAAATGACTCATTCACTAGCCATATGTAATACTTCATATTTTAATTCAAAATTTGAAATCAATTTGAAAATCTTTTTAAGATCTATTAAGGCAATGAAGATAATCTAGTATTAACATCACTTATTCATATGTTGTGAAAATATAGGTCTGTTTAGATATGCTTTATTGCACTCCTAGGCCCTAGCTGGTTATGTCATCATGGCTCATCTAATGGGAATGTACACTAAACAATGACCAGATACAGTTTACATGGAAACTGTTTATCCTGTCCTAAGGCAAGATTCTTTATACCTTTCAAATTTGATTAGTTTTTTATATTGTTTGAACCAAATTGAATCCAATATGACATTAATTGTCATCTTCTGTTACTCTTTTTTACAGCATGTTCGGCTTATTGTTCTTGCATATGTTCTCGTACGGTTGCAATATATTCACTTACGCATAAATTACACCTTCATTTTGGAGCTAGCTCCAACTAAGGTGCTTAAGTACAGAGAAGTGTTCTTGATTTGTGCAGCTTCGATGGCTGCTATTATAGGTGTCTTATTCATTCATCTCTCCCTCGCGGCAAAAGGATATTCTTCCACTCTAGTTCAGACCATTCCTGGCTTTCTCTTATTGGTAACCTATTCAATCTGAAGTCTCAATAACCAATTATTTATAAGTAAGACGGACTTACATTAACTTATTGTTTTCTGGATAAATTAATGTAAATCCGTCTTTTACAATATTTTGTTGTCAGAAATATGCTAGGACAACCTTTTATCACATCAAAAAAAATCAACCTAATTATGCCTTGTGTGTTTTTTTTCTTTTACAATTATTCCTATTGCTACTGGTTTGTCCTTTCAACATCGTTTATCAATCAACTCGGATGAGATTCCTTCAAGTTATAAGGAATATAGTTCTTTCACCTTTATACAAGGTACTGAGATTCTCAGTAATCTAGCTATTTTACCACTAAACAAACAATAGGAAATCAATTAATGTTGGTGTCTAATGTGAGTGATTCATTTGTAGGTTGTTATGCTAGACTTCTTCATGGCAGATCAACTTTGTAGCCAGGTAATTATCAACTCGAAAGTTCAATTTATCAACGATTACATGCTTAATTTCAAAAGACTAACAATGGAAACTCTCATAACTCTTAACAGGTTCCGTTGCTTAGAAATCTTAAGTATGTCGCGTGCTACTACATAACCGGTAGTTACAAGACTCAGGACTATGGATATTGTGTGAGGATTACATATTATAGAGACCTCGCGTATGCTGTTTCCTTTTTACCATACTACTGGAGAGCAATGCAGGTATTTAAAGTTTATTCGGATCGAAAAGGAAAAATCAGTGGGAATTGAAAAAACTTGCTTAATATCAAGTGCTTATGAAGGAATCTAATGTAAAGTGTACATAAAATTTTACAGTGTGCAAGGAGGTGGTTCGACGAAGGGAAAGCTACCCACCTGGTGAATCTAGGCAAATATGTGTCGGCTATGCTGGTAGCAGGGGCAAAACTAGCATATGAGAAGGAGAAGACAAGAGGATACTTATGCCTTGTTGTATCCTTGTCAACTAGTGCCACAGTGTACCAATTATACTGGGACTATGTAATGGATTGGGGACTACTACAATTTCACTCCAAAAATCCTTGGTTAAGGAATGAATTAATGCTAAACAAGAAATTCATATACTATTTCTCCATGGTATACCATCTAAAATCTAACATTGTTATCCTTCGCGCGTTTGATCCCATAGTAGTAAAAAATGAAGAGTTGTCAAAAACTGACCTAATAACCCGTATGATACTACACCCCAAACACTGAATTTTTCACCAACATGCTAGCCAAACATGTTTTGAATGATGATTAATAGCTCAATCCAATATTGTAATTGTTGCTCTTATTTTCGTGTCTACATTCAAGTAAGGCTAATAAGGATAACCTTAGAAGTTGATTCATAGTTCCTAGTAAATATTGATAAGGGAGTATAAAAAAGAAGAAAACCTGCTAGTCTAATTAACCAGTGTCTACTCAATAATTCTACCTACTATCTTAACCAAACAATTTACTGGGATATCATTGCAGGTGTTGAACCTAATTCTACGACTTGCGTGGCTACAAACTGTACTTCACCCAAGCTTCGGAAACGTTGATTACAGAGTGACTGGGTTATTTTTAGCAGCCTTGGAAATCATCAGAAGAGGACAATGGAATTTTTATAGGTAAACTTCATGTCCATCATAATCAGTTAATCACTGAATGACCAATAATACACTTTTCCTTTAAGCCAACTGTAAAGACATAAAGTGCTTACATAGATTTGCTCTCATCCTTTCAGATTAGAGAATGAGCATCTAAATAATGCTGGCAAGTTTAGAGCAGTTAAGCAAGTGCCACTCCCATTTCAGGAAGTGGGTGAGGAAGAATGATTTATTATGAAGGAATATGATTCTGAATCCATCGGATGCTGATTCGTGTCCTGATGTTTCCGATTTTTCTGCTGCACCTAAAAAGAGGGTCGCTGTCACAAGGCATTGTCTGGAGATCCTTTTATTCCCCTGATCAAGTATATTCCTAGGAGAGAATAATAAATCTATACCTGTGCATAAACTGATTCTTCGGATTTTAATTTGTCGATCACAATTGTATTCTCTTATATATGCATTAAAGCCTAGTGAACGTCCTAGCAATAGTCGGTCCATGCGTTTGTTGCGTAAGCATGGCACCATGGGAACCTTTAGGTGGTTTGGCAGGAATTTCATTCTGAGTTCTGAAGGCGCCAACACAATGAAAAGGGCAATTTTTATCAGGTCTCAGGAACAGATCGATGTTGTATTCTTTGTTACATCTCATCTACTGATTTTGGCAGATGTGGTTTTTAAGTTTACGAAAGATTGTTTGCCATTGCCACCTTCTAAACTAAGGTCAAATTAGGGGATCAATTTTTAACCAAATGGCCCTACAAATCTAGGGGCTTTATGCAATGTAGAAGGATGTTTCTTTGATTAGGATGAGTGATTTTTGTGTACTCTGTATTTTATTCTCAATTTTACTTGTATGATTGTTATTGGTGCAATTTTACTACATGCTAATGTTGCTTACATCTTAATTCTTATGCTAACTCATCACTATGAGATGCTTGTTTTTTATGATGACTTCTTAACAAACATTACCAATAGCGGATTTATAAATTATTGCACTTAGCAAACATGTTTTTTGATTATACGATTAACATTTACATGATAAATGTGTGGTGGAGAACCGTGAAAAATGTTAGAAATTAAGGTACTTTAGGGTCTTTGACGATCACAACAGTGGCGGACCCAGGAATTTCAAACTGGGGGTGCAAAATACGAACGTCATGTCGTTCGGATTATCAATCGGATAATCGGGTTGTCAATCGGATAATCGGGTTGTCAATCGGATAAAAAAATATGAATCAATTAACAATTCTAAGTGTTCAACAACTCAACAAGGCAACAATAATCAAACCAACAACATCAAATCAAGTAAAGGTAGTGATTCTAGTGAGTAATTAATCAAATTAAGAATTTAACCAAACAAACAATGAAACAAATCAACAATTAAACAATTTCTAATATAAATCAGTAAAACTTGCAAGTTCATAAGCAATTAAAACTAAATTATAAATTAGGGATTTAGGGTTCATAAAATTGAAGTATAATACAATAAAAACAAGATATTAACTATTAAGAATCAAACTCACGAGAAAAGGGAGGAATGTCTGAATGAGGGGCGGTCTTTGGGGGGTTGTGATTTGCGAACTTGCAAATTGCGATTGGAGTCCACTTCGACTTCGAGCACATATTTGGAGGCAACCCATGAAAAGTCGCTAGTTGCAACTCATGCCTGTTCGCGAAATGTTGCAAGTTGCAACTCATGCCTGTTTTCTATTACTTTGATTGTTTTTAATCAACACCTTATCCTAATCATACAAACATATCAAACATGAAGATTACCTAACTAATACTCTAAATTATCAACAATTCTCCGCTTTTTAGAGTATTAATAAACAAGGTTTTGCATTAAACACATCTAAGTCACAACATCTTTATGCATCAATCTAAGTGTACTACGACTTGAACTTACACCTAGTATAATACACATTCCAAGCATCTGTATTCAGATGGTGTCGTACAACGATTGAACCAATAGCAATACATTTTGGATACTTGAAGATATCATACGCTCAAAGTACATTACCCTAATTACATTAATAAATCGGCATTATTACAGCCATGTGTCTGTATCTATTCGTAAATGCATCAAAGCCTGGCCCCAAAAGCTTCTTGAAGCGGCTACACTTCGCATTTATATAGGTGAGTCTTTAGCATGCCCCTGTGATTAAGCACATTGTCAAGACTTATTAAGATATAATCAACCTCTTATAACATCACAGTTTACCGGAACTTTACCTCGGATGAAAAAACAAGTTCACAACCACAAGATAAGGGAATTAATCTCATTGAACTTGAGACCTGACGTCTTAAGCGTCAAGTTGAGATTCTCTTATTAGTGATTAATTAGGGCTCCAATCCTAATCCGATTGCCATCCATTTAACCGTCTCTCTAGCCAAAGGTTTGGTAAGACAATCCGCTAGATTCAATGTTGTTCGCACATAGTCAATAGTTATTACACTATTCTTTATCAACCCTTGTATATAACTATGTCTAACACCTATGTGTCTAGACTTACCATTATATACTTAACTATATGCCCTTGCCAAAGTCAATTGCTATCACAATGAATTGCAATAGGCGAAATCGGCTTTGGTAACAAAGGTATCTCAATCATGAGACCCCTTAACCATTCGGCCTCTTTCTAGGCCGAGTGAAGTACTATGAACTCCAAGGCCATTGTGGAGTCCGCAATGCAAGTTTGCTTCTTAGAAGCCCATGAGATGGCACCTCCCCTAGGAGGAATACCCAACCACTAGATTATGAATGGTCCTCACTATTAGTGATCCAACTTGCATCCGAATAACCCTCTACCACCGAGGGATATCCACTAAAACATAGACCATAGTCTATGGTGTTCTTCAAATACCGTAACACGTGTCTTACCGCACGCCAATGCTCTACACTAGGACAACTAATACTAGCAATTAGCATAAACGCGTTACGCCTATCAAAGTTATCAAAGTGACAATAGTACTTCAAAATGGATAAATTATCATCTATGCTTCATCTCCATTTATCATCTTTCACATAATGTTCTTTGTCACCAATCTCTTCCCTCATTTTCTTTGAGATATTAGCTGAATACAGTTGCAGAACTGAACAAAGTCGTCTTCAACTCTATTTCATCAAGCATTATTGAAGGCCTTGAAGCGATTTAAATTGCCAAAACCTGAGTAATTATCAACCTTACAGCATCAGTTTTTGCTAATTCCCAGGTTTATGAGCAAGTTGTTTACTATAAAAAAATTGGCCCATTAACGACGGTACAAATTAGTGACGGACCTAAATTTCGTCCCTAAAGTATATGTTTTATGACAGTTTTGGGTCTGTCATTACAATTCACCTAATACCCAACCCAAACTCTATTAAAATTGACTCATTTACGACGGGATTGCGACAGGAAAAGTCATTTACGACCCCCTTTTCTACAACGAGGTCACATTTTCACGACGGGAAAAATCATTTACGACCCCCTTTTCTAGGACGGGGTCACATTTTCACGACGGGAATTTCCGTCGTAACTAGCCTCTTTTCTAGTAGTGTATAACTGTATATATTGCAAGTACATTTAAGGGGGGGGGAAATATCTTATGGCCTGTTTTGTTCAACTTATTTTTACAAAAAAATAAGTTCAGATAATCAAAAATAAGTTGAAAAGAACAAACTTATTATTTTTCAGTAAAAATAAGTTACATGTAAAAAAAATAAGGTATTTTATCACAAAAAGTTCAGATAAGAAAAAATAAATTATTTTATGGCAAAATGCGGTCATTTTAAGGTATTATTTGACAATTTTTTCAAATATATATTCATTCTCTTCCTAAAAGATGGAATCATATTTAGTTGATCTCTAATTTTTGGTTGAGGGAATTGATAGGCAAAATCATTGTTTGTCTTTGTATTATACTAACAATGTTAACAGTTGAAATTATGACTATTACAATATTTTTGTACTGATTGTGACCTTATATTTTATTTCGAAAAAATGGAAAACTAATAATCCCACCTTTTAGTGGTCTTCCCAAAATAATCCTACCTTAAGTTAATTTCAAATCCTATACTATACTAAAGCAGAGTCCACAATCACCACAGCTCGCCAAGTGTCGCTCTGTCGTTAAATTTTTTCCTGCCCATTACGTTTCCTACTTTCTCATAATATACAAAGATATATTACTGAAAAAAATCGCCATTTTTCTTCTATTACTAAAAGCTTAGAATATATATATATATATATATCATATATCATATATCTTCATGCATATCTTGGGGTTTGGAATATATGTGCCATTTTTCTTCTATTGATAAAAGCTAAGAATATATCATATATCTTCATGCATATCTTAATTAATGCTTGGAATATACATGATTGGTGCTTGGAATATATCTTCATGCATTTCTTCTATTGGTAAAAGCTAAGAATATATCATATATCTTCATGCATATCTTGATTGGTGCTTGGAATATACGTGCCAATTTCCTTCTATTACTAAAAGCTTAGAATATATCATATATCTTCATGCATATCTTGGCACGTGTTTCTGCTAAGAAATTAAGGATTGTAATAGGTTGAGTGATTTGATGTGGGCCCCAAGAAGGTACGCCTGAGCTTCGTTGTCCGTATGCCGGAAACCTGCAAAACAAGGTTAGCCTACCCCGGGGGTGGTCCCGGGATCGCCCGTCCGACGCTCAAGTCAGTAAATGATTGAGGTAGAGAGATAAAGTGATCAATGTAGAGAGAGATGCTCTGGGTTTTGTAACTGAGAATTGCTTACCTTTTGATTGATGAGGCAACCGCTATTTATAGAGGATGGGACCTCCAATAAATGAGGGTATTTTAGTCAGCTCCAGCTGGTGGAGGATTGTCTTCCCTAGACTTAGGGGTATTTTAGTAACTTCGCCATAGGTGGGCTGGTCCAAGAAATGGGCCCAAACAATTATCCCCACGACAAGTAATCGGAATGAAAATCGCCATTTTTAGTGCGGTTGATTGGCGGAATAAAGTGATTGCATTTTTACTGATGTTGAACAGGACCCACTAATTTCCATGTCGGATCGCGGTGGAGAACATCTTGTGTCGCTAGGATTAACCAAGCACGGTGGCCATACGCCGAGCACAGTGAGGTGCGCCGAGCGCTGTACTTGAGGCTTGGCCGAGCGACTTATGCTTCCTTCCCAAGTGCAGGCCAAGCGACTCCAGCTTGCTTCACGAGTCATGCACCGAGCACAGCCAAGCGCGCCGACCACATTTTGCTGCGCCGAGCGCGGTGCCTAAGGCTTGGCCGAGCGACTCCTGCTTCTTCCCCGAGTGCAGGCCGACCGACTCCAGTGTCCTTCCCCAGCCATGCGTCGAGCACAGCCATGTGCGCTGAGCGCGGGTAGGCCGAGCCTTCCGAGCCGTGCGCTAAGTACATCCGGGTGCGCCGAGTGCGGAACATGAGGCTAGGTCGAGGGGCTCCTAGTTGCTTCCCAAGGCATGCGCCGAGCACCGAGAGTACGGTACAAGAGGGCCGAGGGGGTAGATGCGCCGAACGGGGCGCCACTGGCTCCCATGCTGACCGACTAGGTTCCTATGCGGGACTTAGCTCGATTTTGCCTAAGTATGAGAAGCGATTCGACAAAGGACTAAGGAGTCCCATGTTAGCCGAGTGGGTTGGACGCTACTGGGATGAGGGGCTAATGAGCCCCATGCTGACTGAGTGGGTGCCAATGAGGCACTGAGCTCGAATTTGGCTAAGTATGAGAAGCGACTCGGCAAAGGAGATGGGGTCTCCTACTAGCCGAGTGGGTCGGACGCCACTGGGATGAGGGGCTAATGAGCCCCATGCTGACCGAGTGGGTGCCAAATATGCACTTAGCTCGAATTTGGCTAAGTATGAGAAGCGACTCGGCGAAGGAGATGGGGTCCCTACTAGCCGAGTGGGTTGGACGCCACTAGGATGAGGGGGCTAATGAGCCCCATCCCAACCGAGTGGGTGCCAATGAGGCACTTAGTTCGAATTTGGCCAAGTATGAGAAGTGACTCGGCGAAGGAGATGGGATCTCCTACTAGCCGAGTGGGTCGGACGCCACTAGGATGAGGGGATAATGAGCCCCATGCCAACCGAGTGGGTGCCAATGAGGCACTTCGCTCGAATTTGGCTAAGTATGAGAAGCGACTCCGCATAGAAGATGGGGTCTCCTACTAGTCGAGTGGGTCGTACGCCACTTTGGATGAGAGGCTAATGAGCCCCATGTTGTCCGAGTGGGTGCCAGTGAGGCACTTAGCTCGAATTTGGCTAAGTATGAGAAGCGACTCGGCAATGGAGATGGGGTCTCCTACTAGCCAAATGGGTCGGACGCCACTAGGATGATGGGCTAATGAGCCCCATGCTGACCGAGTGGGTGTCATGAGTGCTTAGCTTGAATTTGGCTAAGTATGAGAAGCGACTCGGCAAAGGAGAGGGGGTCTCCTGCTGGCCGAGTGGGTCGTACGCCACTTTGGATGAGGGGCTAATGAGCCCCATGCTGTCCGATTGGGTGTCATGGGTACTTAGCCATACTTGACTAAGTGTAAATTGGCTCGGTAGAGGAGTACGTGGACTCCATGCTGACCGAGGGAGTTGGACGCCGCTCGTATTTTTAGAATCACCTTGTATATAAATCATAATGTGACAAAAACCATCTGCATTATAAACACATCATTTGCAAACCACAATATACCTTTACAATTAAGGCAAAACTATTACTATTAGTTTATCTAAAAAAGGTTAATATAACAATACATTGTAGCAAAACAACATTAAGAAGGGGTATTCAAGAATGTACCTGATAATACTGATGATACCTAATTTTTAACTTATTGTTCTTGTTCTCACACTCTATCTCTCTTTCCTTTTTTTCTATGTTTTTGTTTTCCCTGCTCTTCCCAAAACTGGTGAAATTAGAGTGCTATTTATAGGGCTTTATGGCGGTGTAATGGCGCACATCTACTACTAAGCTTATCAATTACAAAAAGGAAACCAATGATCATCATCAGGTTTTAGTTACGTAGCAAAGTTGAATTGGCTTGCTGTAGCAAACATGTATATTTCTTATGAACTTTCACTACTTTTTTTTTTGAAAGAGAAAATTCATTAATTGAAGGCCAAACGGCATCTACAATAGGTATTAAAGAAAAACAAGATACAATTAAACAAGGCTAAATCAAATTCGTCTTCGAAGGAACTACAATGAACCAGATCGAGCAATACAGTGCAACCCCATTGTATTTGCTGAATCAAGCAGCTATTGATGAGGAAGTCTATCATTTTGATGTAGTTTGGGAAGAGCATTCTTGACCGAGTCATGTTGATCGCATCCGAGATTCTAATACCTTCATGTTGAGTCTCGAACTTCAACCAATGAGAACAATTTCTCATACCAAAAAACAAAAAAAACCATACTCACAACTCCCATAGGGGAGAAGGAGATTTCCAAAATAGAAACTAAAAACCCCATAACAGGGTTTGAAAAGATCTCATAAAGAGAGACTAATTTATTAAACGAAACAAGAAAATGAATTAAAAACTGAAAATAAAAGGGGAAAAGGGGCTTACCATGGATGAAATCATCCATGGCAGCCCCTAACTGATGAAGAAGGGGTAGGGGAGGCTAGGGTTTGAGAGAGGAAGAGAGAGGGGGAGGCTAGGGTTTGAGAGAGAAAGGTAAGGTTCATTCGATCTTTCACTACTTACATGGCTAGTTACATGGAACAATTTGGTTTGGTTGTATAACTCTATCTCAATACGCATGCATTGTCCCTGATATAGTTTGATGTTTCCATCTCCAAATAACATGGAAGCCAAATATAATTTGCCAAGTGTCAAGAATTTACTAAATCCAAAACCTACCAATATTGTATTTTGCATATTGTCTTAAAATGGGTAGTGACTGTCCGTCCTTAGGTAAAGTCATTAGTGACGATTCTAAAAACTAAATTACGTTGGTCATTAGCTTCACCATTTATAAGTTAGGAGCATTGTAGGTTTATGCAGTACCTACTAAAAATCTTACTAGATATATTTATAAGCTCATAAACTAGTAATTGGTAATTTTATTAATCTTTGACCCTTAAAGTACTTTATAAACTATAATGTTAATATAAATGAAATATGTATGTACATATAACTTGCCCTGAGCAAATGCACAAAGCCAAGGATACACATAACTTCACCTAAAATAATCATATAAACGACAAAATAACGTATATAAGATCTTAGGGACTAGTTTATCTTATAATGATACTTTAACCCTCAATCCCTTACTAACATATTTATAATAATATTTTTTTTTCCTGGTTATTACAGAAGATGACTTAAAGGTTAACTTATTGTAGGGAATTTTTCCCATCAATCAATACTATATATTAAAACACAAAGACGATGTTTGCAACCCGCCACGTGGCGTCTCCTACACTCCGCAATTCGCCACATGTCACCTCTTTCACTCCTTAACCCGCCATGTGTCGCTTCCTCCACTCCAAAGTTGCTTTCATTAAAAAAAATGGATTTGTTAAGATTTGAACCCATGTTTATGTTTAACCTGTAAAACAGGTCACCAATGGGTCACCACTCATTCTTAGAAGATACCCACAAAAGTTTAACTTATTCTATAATAATCAAAAGAATGACTTATTCATAGAAGATGACTTAAAGGTTAACTTATTGTAGGGAATTTTTCCCGTCAATCAATACTATATATTAAAACACAAAGACGATGTTTGCAACCCGCCACGTGGCGTCTCCTACACTCCGCAATTCGCCACATGTCACCTCTTTCACTCCTAAATCCGCCATGTGTCGCTTCCTCCAATCCAAAATTGCTTTCATTAAAAAAATGGATTTGTTAAGATTTGAACCCGCAACCTTTTACTTAGGATACAAACAACTTACCAACTAAGCTATAAGTCTTTATTATTTATCTTAATGACTCAAATATATGATATTATGTATTAAAGTCAAGATAACATCAATGCAAGAAATTAAAAAAATAATAAAACATTGGAATATGTATACATAGTCAATAAGGAAATAGACCTTACTATTTGGAAAAAAAAATTAACCAAAACTATTATAAAATTGGTGGTACGGCAGGTACAAATAATTGGAGAAAATATATTCCACGTGGGCACGGGAGAAAATTGGTGGTATATTAATTATTTTATCAATATAATTTTATTTATATTTCAACAAAATAATTCGGGGCCTGGGACAAAAACTAGTTTATTATTTAACTCGCTAAGTCCAATTCAGAGTATGCACTCTTTAATCTGTCCAGGATATAAAGGGTGTAGTATACAAATTTTTCTTTCTAAGTTCTATTTGTTGGCTGATATTACATATTTACTAATGAAATAGTGGGGTATGGTCCGTATCTATCTATCTATCTATCTACGGAGTATCTAATATATTAAAAGGCGTTTCTTTTAAGGGAACGGTGACACGCACATGGCACCCTTCAAAGTATGCATGTCGTCTGAGCGTGCCATGTCATTTTTATGCGCCACGTAAGATTGCCACTTTATTTAAAAAAAAGAAATTATGCTTTGAGCTAGATTTGAACCTGTAACCTCGAACACATAAGGTCGTGCAATTATCATCTTTGTTTCTCAGCCAACTTTAATTTGTGTTTTAAATGTTTACATATAACATTATATGATCATTACATGCTATTATTATATTTATCACCAAATTAGAAAATAAATATATATGAAGGTTTGAATGTACTCAAAAAGGGGGTGAATTGAGTACTTAGGGAAACAATCGCCAATTAAAATTCTTTCGATTAATGGAGTAACCAGTTGGGCTGGTTCCTAGCAGCGGAAACAATTAAGCAGAATAATAAAAAGCAAAACACCAAAATTAACAAGGTTTGGCCCAACTATGGCCTAGGTTCTCCTACCCTATGTATCTTATTAATCAACTCAGAAAAACAAGAATACACGACCCAACGCAGGGAACAGTTCACCCCACACTCAACTATGAATGTGCGTCTACTTGCGCTTGCAAGTTCCCGTGTTTGACCTCACAAACACTCACCAATCTTCAACCCCACTGTTGAAGAAGCTAAACAATTCTTTTCACTCTTTTCTTCACTTTCTTTCAAAGTATATAAGAGTAGTTCTCTCATTCTATGTGTTTGTGTGTATTAGCTAGTGTAATGGCTCTCAAAGCTTCAAGTGTGATAACTCTCAAAGAATGCTCAAATATGCGTGGAGAGTCATGAGGTATTGTGAGAGATGCATTCAATATATCTCTATTATATAAGCCAAGGGGGGCGCTATGGTGTCCCCCTTGGAAAATTCCAAAATATCCCTCACGCTACCTTAGCAATTAAATATATTTTGCAAATTCAAATAAAGCATATACCATAATAAGGAAACTTTTGCAAATTTAGAAAAACAATTAATCTTATACAACTGTGAACATGTCATATTCAAATACATATGAAACAAAATAAGGAAACAAATATATTGCATATCAAGGCCTCAAATAAAATTTATAACACAATCAATGCAAATCATAAATTACGTTTGCCAAAAAAAATAAAATTTACCATAAATTAACAAAGACACATTAAAAAACTATTTAGGATAATACATTCGATAAAAATGTTATTAAAAATACAAACTTAATGCTTTTCCCTACTAGATCTAAAAAAAATTATTGTTTATATATATACTTATTTTAAGTTGTTTGGATTGACAAGTGTGTGTGGTTTTTTATGAGAATTTAAAACTTTAAATACTAAGAGTTATAAAACATATTCTTTGCCTATTGATTTGTCAATTACTATGTATTTAAATAGTAATTGTTAGTACATCAATTATTTTTTTATTAAATCAAAAAATGTCTGCACCCTTAAACTGTCATTCAACCAAATTTTTAACGCTTGAATATCAATATTATTACTAAAATATTACCGCACGCATAGCGTGCACATTAGGCTAATCTCTATTATATTCTATTATTAAGGGAAGGGGAGAGCTTTATTCTCCCCCTAGGAAATTATTTGACTACCCTCATGAATAAATTAACTACTTTGCCAAAAAAAGAAAAAGAAATCAAACTCAAATATAGCATAAAAAAGTTAAAAAAAATATTGAACACAATTATATCTCTATTATATAAAGGAAGGGGGAGCTATGGTGTTCCCCCAGGACATTATTTTACTATCCTCATGAATAAATTAACTACTTTGCCCAAAAAAAAGAAAAAAAAAATCAAACTCAAATATAGCATAAAAAAGTTAACAAAAATGTTGAAAACAATTATATAATAACTGAGCCACCATAAATGATTACAATTGTCTACAAGTATTAATGCATTCATACTAACAAAGTAAATATGAAAATTATATTAGCCAAATATTTTATCAATTAGTACACAATTAAGTACTCCGTATTACATTAAAACTATAAAATTCAATCAATTAACAAAGTGAAATAGTTTCATTAACAAATATTATATAAATAGAAACATGACATATTATGTAAAGACAAATCTTTTGCTAAACAAACATTCAAATAAAAAATGACACAACACCCAATTACTGACTTGAAATCAAAGTATCCACTTTCTTCACAATCTATGAAGTAGTGTACTTAATTCAAAAATCAATTAAAGAATTATAATATTAGAAATCATAAATAAATTCAATAAAATTTCTTTTTTGTTTATAGAATTTAACTTTGTAAAGTAAAAAAAAAAAAAAAAAAAGACTGGTGAGAGACTTAAGTAACAGACTAAACCAATCAAATTTTGCAACTAAAAAAAATTATACTTTGTATGTCTAATGTTCAAATTTTGACTCATGCAAAAAAATTAACGAGTTTATGTCTCCAAGAAAAACCAAACACGCATCGCGTGCAAAAAATTCTCTATATATATATAGCCTAGAGGCTCGTCCAAACCCTTAACCCTAATTTAGGTAAGTGTATATTTTATTCTGATCACAATGACCAAGAACAAAATATTCACTTCGGGTTATGGAAACAGTATATGCTGAAATCAAATCTCATAGCTACCAAGATCTTTTTCAAAAATAATATCTTTGAAAATTATTTTAGGAAATCTTTTTCAAAACCGCAGCAGCAATACCCTTCAGTGTAACTGGTTCCTTGACCTGTTACCCTGAGCAGTAGGTTATGAACTTTGTACCAATTGGTTCCAAAATTCATAACACTATCTTATCACACTTAAACCAAGTTTACCAAAACATAAGTTTCACACACATACACATTACATGAAGACTTAAGATAAACTCAAAATAAAATCCTAAATCCTATCTTCATGTACTTCAAGTCTTGAAGCCTCCTTTAGATTGAACTTTGTTCTTCAACTTCTTTCCTCGAATCTTCTTCGAAAGGCCTTCATACTTCAAGTCTTGGAATGTGTTAGAATTCATTGTTTTAGGGAGGAAGAAAGGAGAAAATAGTGAAGTCAGCCATTGATGGCTTAGAGAGAGCTCAAGAGCGTAGAGAGAAAGAGAGAGAAATGAAATGTGTATTATTCTGATGTAGTAAGAAGTAAAAGTGAAGTATTAGAATATTACAACCTATCTATTTATACTAATTACAATTAGTAACAAAACTAATTATACTAATTCCATCTAACAACCTAACTAACAACAACTAATTATACTAATTCCATCTAACAACCTAACTAACAACAATAACTAAAACTCTATACTCCAACATCCCCCCTCAAACTGGAAATGGTGAAAAGTATTTCCAGTTTGAAGTGGGAAGTATTAGAACATACAACTGAGATGTGAACCGAGATCTACCAATCAACGTTGCTCTAACTTGCCAACTCGAGATGTCGAATATGCGCTACTCAAGCATGGAAAGACTTGGAGACATGCCAAGCTTTGAAGAAGTAGAAGAGCCCCCCTCAAACTAGAAGGATTTTCAGTAAATCATTCGACTGTGGACAGAAATGGGATAACATATATGACAACAGTAGCCTCCGTATTAGACCGGTACTTTGAACATTCTCCCTTATTCAATAAAACCATATAACTAGTGCAGCAACAATAACCAAACTCATAGCTTCATATTCAGCTCAATGTGATGAATAATGGGTTATAAATGGATGTGTAGCACTGCAAAGCACCGAGGAGGCGGGAATCATGTTTATTGTGGATCAACAGCTGCCCAAAGCCAACATTGCAAACTATCCAGAAGCAGTAGAAATGGCAACAACCAACCAACAATCCACTATAACTTGCAGACAGATAATCCCATGTCTTGAGTGACATAACCACAACTGTCACTTGGAGTAAACCATTGAGAAAACAACTTATTATCCTCTGAAATTCAACAATTAACCAATGTTGTATCAACCCACAAAATGAGCCCAAAATAGTTGGCTACTTCCTGTCCTCCAAAGACACCAAGGACAACAGTACACACCAATTCACCAATACACCATAGCATACCCAAAAAAAATTGATGACAGAACCCAAATAAAATTGGGAGGAGATGAAGTGATATAGGAAAAGAAAAAGAGAATAAAATGGAAGGAACGAAGATGGGAATGATAGGAAAAGAAGGAAGAGTGAATAACTGAATATGGAAGGGAGAGAGAGAAAGAAACAAAAAATATGGACCACTTTGGGTCTTTGAGAATGACTACAATGAGTCTCATCAAAAATGATCACAATGATCATAGAAAAGACCATCTATTGGGTCTTGAAGAACAACCACTATGGGTGTAAAATTGACCATCTAATGGGTCACAACAAAGCCTCTAATGGGCGACAAAGGACCTCTATGGGTCACAACAAAAAATGACCACTTGGGTCTTTGAAAAATAACCACTTTGGGTTTTGAGAAATGACCTCTGTAGGTCTTGAATGAATGAGCCACAATGGGTCTCATCAAAACAAACCTCTATGGGTTTATCAAAATGATCACAATGGATCATGAAGAAAAAAAAAAGGACCATCTATTGGGTCACAAGAAAAGACCTCTAATGGGTCACAAACAAGCCTCTAAGGGGACAAAACACACCTCTATGGGTGGAAAACAAAGAAGATAACCACTATGGGTTGGAGGTTAAAGTCATAAGACTATGAAATTTAGAACCCAACAAGGTAGGCTTTGAGTAAAAAGAGATCACAATGGATCTTTGAACAAAACAGAGAAATGATCACTCAACAGGGATCACAGAGAAAATTCAGAGAAACAATTCAGTAGATAGACTGAATTCAGATGATGAAAAGAAATTTCAAAGAAGGAGGAAAAAAAAAAAAAACCCAACACAACAACATCAAGTCATCAACCATCTAAATTTGATATTGTTGAACAAGACAACAACAACAACATACACACCTAGAAGTCATTGTCTACCATTTGATTCCCATTAAAACTCCCATCAAAACATTAACTCAAAAACAATCACTAGTAGAACAACTACTCAACAATGCAAATTCACCAATTTCAACATCATCATAGCAACAACAAACCTAAGACAGCAACAACATCAACACAATAACAGCAAATTCAATCCCAACAATCAAGTATTCAACCATCAAATTTAACAAACTCCAACAAAACTATCAAAATCCATCCATCGACTATCATAAATCAACCACAATGTAACAATTGAAGAGCAATCCTCATCAAACAAGAATCAAGAACAAGAGAAATATACCAGAATTTGGTAGAAATTATACCCATAACATGAAACCTATAATAATTGCTCAAAATCTTCAAGAAACATCCGTAAAACCACCGAAAAACATTCACCTAATCGCCACCGCTTTCTCTCACTGCAGCACTCGAAAAACCTTGAAACCCCGAATAATTCGTAGAGGAAATATCAGTGAAAAATCGCGAGCAAAAACAGCAAGCAGACATCAAATAACCACCAAGAACGACAATTCCCCAATACCGGCAGAAATTCGAAAACCTCGATCTGTACTAGAGGAAAAAACATCCAAAATCTTGAGTTAACTGAGCAAAGAGATCAAATAAATCAGCAAATGAATCTAACGCTGATTGTGATGAAAGCAATTCAAAGAAATTCGAAACAAAAATGAATTATCAGAACGAATTGGAGAGAAAGGGTGATTTTAGATTCGCAAATCAGCATTATCGCAAAGGAACCCTAAAAATTGGGGAAAACCCTCAAGAATCTATAAATTGTACGATTCAAGATTCGAAAAGATAATTTGTGAACAAAATTAGATGATAAATGGGAAAATCGAATCCTAATTGCTCAATTTTGAGCGTGAATTCAGAAAACTTCGAACAGAAAATTTTGGGGAAAATTATGATGAATTAGGGATTTGATTTGAACAAGAATTTTGTGCGGAATTTACGAGCTAGGATCATTCCCGCTCTGATACCATGTTAGAATTCGTGTTTTAGGGAGGAAGAAAGGAGAAAATATTGAAGTTAGCCATTGATGGCTTATAGAGAGCTCAAGAGCGTAGAGAGAAAGAGAGAGAAATGAAATGTGTATTATTCTGATGTAGTAAGAAGTAAAAGTGAAGTATTAGAATATTACAACCTATCTATTTATACTATTTACAATTAGTAACAAAACTAATTATACTAATTCCATCTAACAACCTAACTAACAACAACTAATTATACTAATTCCATCTAACAACCTAACTAACAACAATAACTAAAACTCTATACTCCAACAGAATGTATTACTTTGCTGCACATGTAACAAGGTTAATGCAAAAAAAAGTAATAGTGACTATTTCAGTATAGTCGGGGAACAGTTCAGTTCCCAACTGGTTCAGACTATATTAAAACGCTACTTGGTAAATTTTATTACTGTTCTACAAGTTAGCGTTTTGAGTAGAGGTTAGCGTTAAAAGCTACTTTTTCCCAACGCTAGTAGGAGTAATGTTTAGCGTTTTAGCGTTCAGACTAGATTAAGGGCGTGTTCGGCAAAAGTAGTTGTTGGTGTAGCTGTTAGCTGCTGGAGTAGCTGTTGGCTGTTCAAGTAGCTGTTAGCTGTCGGCTAGTAGCTATTAGCGTTTAGCTGTAAAAGTAGCTGTTTAAAATATAAGTGTTTGGTAGAAGTAGTTGTTGAGATTATATAAGATAAAAAAAATACATACTATTTAGCTATAATATTAATTTCAATAATATAATTAATTATATTATGGTTAAATTTAATGTCAATATTATAAACACAATGCATTATTTTCTTTTACTATGATGTCCTTAAATTTATTTAAGTATAGTTTTGTCTTTTTAACTAGATCCACAACATTTAATACTTATATTTCATCTCTCATATGACTTCCAATAAAAATCACCTAGCTATACTTGCTGGAACTCTCTGGAGATGTACTTATTTCTTCTTTCATTCTCATATGACATAATACCTGATTTCATGCGTGAAGATGAAATTTTCTTAATTCTCTCTCTCCTCTAATTTCAGATTTGGGTTTTCAATTTTTTTTTCTCTTTCCTTCATTTAACATTTACCATATGGTATTATGAAACATTTACCAAGCTTAGGAGTCTAAAATTAGGAAAGTCCTTCATCTGTTCATCATTCTGAAAATTGTATAAATACCTTAAATTGATTTCACTACGAGGTAACATCTCCTTCCTCTTCCTTCTTCAAACTTCATGTATGTCAGTATGTGTGTTTGTGCATATTCCACTTTCTGACCAAAATGATTGGTTTTAATTTCTAAAGTTACCTCCTTTGAAGATCAAATATTAAAGTTTTTTATTTAATCACTTGTGGGAACGATTGAAATCTGATGCTGAACTACAATTTAACATGTTTAATTGGAAAGAGAAAAAAAGAATTGCGATGATTTATTTGGAAATACCGAAACTTTTGGTTTCAAAATATATGAATTTGGTTTTGGAAAAATTGTCAAAAATAATCCGAAGTTTGGGGCGTCTTCCCCCATTAATCTCAAGTATCGTTTTTCCCTGAATAATCCCAAGTTCGCATGTTATCTTCCAATATTGGTCCGACTCCAAGGATAACCTGCTTAGTAGGTAAAAATCGTAGGCCTCACGTATAAATTTTTTTTTTAATTATATCTCTTTTGGTTTAAGTTTTTTGTAATTTAAATTATATTTTAAGTTTTTATTTTAACTTTTAATTATATCTCTTTGTTGGTTTGAATTTTTGAAATTTATGAGTTTGGTAATGTTGAGGCACGAATCTAAGGTTTTGAGTGGGTTTGTTGTTAGATTTTTTGTTGTCAAGTTTGTTTTATTACTATTTATTTTTATTCAAGTGAGACTGTTTTTTTTTTTTATTTTTTTCCTTTTTTTTGCGAAAATGGATCAACATTTAAATAAAAATAAAACATAGTGGCCCCATGAAATTTTTATTGTTGAGGGTACCAAAGAAAAGAGACATATGGGGTGTAACTTGGGTTATTCTGGATAAAAGAAACTGGGATTAATGGAAGCCAACTTTGTTATTTTTGACAATTTTGCCTTTGGTTTTAGAGGATATCTGCAGCAGCTATGGAGCCATGGAGGTGTGGAGATGATCAGCAAGTCTTCCCTGATTGTAGCAATATTTTCCTCTGAAAAAAAAAAAAAAAAAAGGTAGAACGCTACTTACAGGAACTGAACGCTATAAAATATAACGTTTGGGAAAAGCTACCTCAAACTCCAACAGCTACTCCCACATCTACTATACCAAACACTCATTTAGTGTTTTGACCTAGTCAAAACACTAAAAGCTAGTGCAAAAGTTGTTGCCGAACAGGGCCTAAAACTCTACTTGGTAATTAATTTTCTTCTACAATATATATAACCGCTACTATTGCCGAACACTCATATTGGAAAATCTGTTTTTGGTAGCTAACATCTACATGTACCGCTTCCTGCTAGCATTACAGCTACCGGCTACTTCCACCGCTTAACGTTACTTTCACCGCTACTGTTGCCGAACACGCCCATAGCAAAATATATTACCACCACTACAAAATCCTTACAAAAAAGCTGTAGACAAGTTCTTACACTGGTTATGGCTACCCAATGCTGCAAACCCCTAAGTTTGGAAAATAGATTGTTGGCAGAGATAAGATAGAAGCTGTACACATATAACATAAGAAAAAAATTATGACCATAAGAAAGCATATCTTGGAGATAAGATCATAAAAACACAGGGGGAAGGCGTCCTAAAAGTTTTTTAGACGTGAATTGTCCATGCAACCCAATTTGGAAATAATAAAAAATTGCTATTATCATTACTTGAGAATTGAGATAGGCAAATTGGGTGTGGTTGTGGGGGTGGTTAAGACGGTGGTGGTTCTTTGGGTGTAAATAATTGAAGTTTTGGGGTGGTTAGGATGGTGGTTGGGTGTTTGTGGTGGTGGTTAGGTTGTGGTGATGGTGGTTGGGTTGTTTGAGCGTGAATTGAGATGTTCATGGCCACTACGTAGAATAATTGGAAGTTCAAGGCCACTATGTAGAATAATCTTGCCACCGAATGAAATAATTGGAAGTTCAAGGCCCGCTACCATATGAAATTCCTTTTTTCTGTAAGAAATTACTTTTCTTTTCCAATTATAATTATTATTAACAATTTATTTAAATTTAATAAAACTTTTCAATTTCTCTCAAATTATGCCATTTTCTTTAATATATCACTTCCTTTTTAAGTTATTTAAAATTAAATTTTCTTCCATCTTGAAATTCTTCTAATCGAGCTCATACTTGATATTTACAAAATCATTTTCCATTATTTAAAATCATCGAGATGATTTTTTTTTCAAAATATGTACTCCCTCCATTCCTCGAAGAAGTTACCATTTACTGGGGGATACCAAGTAAAATAATTAAATAATGAGAGTGGGGTCAAAAAATGTATATAGATTAGAGAGAGTGTTAAAAAGTGTAGATAGATTGGAGAGAGTGTTAAAAAGTGTAGATAGATTGGAGAGAGTGTGTGTTAAAAAGTGTAGATAGATTGGAGAGAGTGTGTGAAAAACAAATAATACGTGATTTTTTTAATATGAGATAACAATTATTTTTATCTAAAAATATTTATTAAATATAAAAAAAATAAATTTATAACAATTATATGTCATCTTAATTTTAATACGAGATTAAATATAAAAAAAAAAACAATACGTGATTTTTATAAAAAAAAATTAAGGATAAGATATTATTCTATCCTATCTTTTATATTATATATCTTTTCCTTAATTATAAACATATGATATTATTCAATAGGTTGCAAAAAATCAACTAATTTCATTAACAGCACATCTTCATTATAAATAAATTTTACAAATAAATTTAATAAAATCATGCATTGCACGGGAATTAATCTTCTAGTCTAGTAAATATTAATAAAACAGAAAACACTAATGTCGTTAGTGGATCGGACACTTGGCGTTCTCATCGTTGAAAAAATTCCCGCCAAAAACACTAATCCTTTACAAAAATATTATATTATGTCATATTTATCAAAAAAAGAAAATTATATGAAATAAAAAAATTATATGGAAAAAAATAAATCTAAAAAACAACAACAATCTATCTATCTATCTATCTATATACTATACTAGTTTTGAAGACCGTGCATTGCACGGGTTTGTTGCTTATTTTATTTTTTGCAATTTTTTGTTTACATTGTTGATTTTGTGTTGCTGTAAAATGAAATTTTTCAACACCATTGTATTTACATACTTCCTCCATTCTTTTTCTATTGCAACAATTACCACTTTGGCTAGTTTCATCTATTGGGACCACTCCACTTTTGGGTAAAAAAAAAAAAAAGCAACTACAGTTGACAATATTGTTGTTACTTTATGTTAACAAAACCATCATTAATTACTCAAATTACTTCATAAAGATGCGTTTATTTTATTAAAGATTTAATTATCCCATACTCTAGTTTATTAAAGGGGTACCTCTATGCTAAACTACCCATTTTTTATTTCCTTAAAAACCATGCCCAAATCCATTGTTGCAGTGGAAAAAGAACGGAGAAAGTATTTGTCATTATACTCTAATTTCTAAATTTGTTATTGCGGTATATAAATTCTATATTTTTTAATATTTAATTGACTATTTAGCTAAGTCTACTGTTAAATGGTATCCCAATAATTGATATGACTAATAATGGCTAATACAATTTTAACATGAAATATACTCGAATGATACTTTAAGAAAGTAGATGGTAATAATTTAAGGGAAATGTTATATATAGCCCTTAGAGCTACATATAAGAAGTTTAAAATGGAAATATTAAGCAATAAATAAGCATTAGTTCTATCTATTGACATGTGATTGTGTCCTTAATTCTTCAAATAATACTATTTCAAGAAATGTATTTAATACTTATATGTAGTCCTAAAGGGTGCAAATAACATTTCCCATAATTTTAATAGACGCTGAATAATAGAGAAAAACATGAGTAACCACAACTTCAACTTTTAATATAGCACATAAACTCTAACGCATATAGAATGGAAGATGGGAAAGCCAAAAAGAAGATCATAATGATGGTATCATGAATAAAATTAATCAAATATAAAACTAACCTCTACTAATAAACGAAAATATTATTTCGGAGAAAAAAATACTTCTTCGTCAATCATTGACCATATCAAAATTTATCAAACTTCCCCCTTTTTTATGATTCGTGACCTCAATAAGTCTAGAATCGCGAACATTGATTTCCCAATTAGTTTTAGTACAATTAAGTTCATGCATAAGAAAATAAGATCTGACATATAGATATATGGAAAAGAAAAACATAAATCATTATGCATACAATAAATATTCTAGAAATAAAATAAATAGTCAATTGCATAATACCTTTACAATGTCATTGACAAACTTTCATTTGATTTTTCATGTAATGCCATTATGGTATGCTATAGGTTCAAAACTATAGATATGTATTTTTTATCTTTATATAACTCAATTATGATTTTGAAATACATAATTATTATTGTCACATGTAATACGCTATTTTATAGTTATTTTTATCTTATTTAAAATAAAGAATAAATAATACGTTATTGTTCATCTAAATAAATATATTTTCATAAGTTGTAAAACAATATTGTATATGGAACTTATTTCGAAACATATTTCGAGCATTATCCGACCGTAAAAAGAATTATAATTTTGTAAATTATGTAGCAAAAGTTATATTCAATTTACATAGTATAATAATTAAGGTTGTTTACTTAAAATCAAACTGTAATCTTCACTTATATAAAACACCTTATATGTATTTATATCTATGTTGAACACTATTTTTTTTAAGAAAATAAAAATAAAAAGAATGATGTGACATACTTAGATGGAGTTCTCTATAATATTCTAATGTTGTTTTTCAAAATCAAACTCTAATTCTTATCATACATAACTCTAATATATATATGTTACTTTATTATATAGATCTTAGTTTTAGTTATAACAACAAAGTTTTGTTAATAAATTTTGTTGCAATACTAAATTGTTTTGGTTCAGTGGGAAAGATTTTGAAAGATAATATGTTTAATCTTGTAAATTGGACCTATGATCGAATGCTATAATCACATAAATACACTATACTTATAGCTATTATTATATTTATCTAAAAGAAAGACTAAATAATGCTTTACCATTCATCTAATTAAATATATTTTCATGATTTGTAAAACTATATTGTAAATGGATCTTATTTTGAAGCATATTTCAAGCACTCTCCAATGGTAACAAAATTATAATATTTTGAATTAGGTAGTAAAAGTTATATTCAATTTACATAATATAATAATTTAGGTTGTTTATTCAAAACGAAACTCTAATTTTTCTCTATCCAAAACTCCTTTTGGTATTTAAATATATGTAGAACTCTATTTTTTAAAAATATTTAAAATAAAAATTAATTACATGGCAATCCTACGTGGCGCTCTCTATTTCATAACTTGTAGAACTATATTGTAAATAGATCTTATTTCGAAGCATATTTCGAGCCTTATCCAGTGGTACAAAAATTATAATATTCCGAATTACGTACCAAAAGTTATACACAATTTACATAATATAATAATTTAGGTTGTTCATTCAAAACCAAACTCTAATTTTCGCTTATCCAAAGCTCCTTATATGTATTTAAATCTGTTAATAACACTATTTTTGTAAAAAATAAAAATAAAATTTGATGACGTGGCAATCCTACGTGGCGCGCTATATGGCCTCGAAATCTTGAGGAGCTTCCTATGCTCTCGAAAAGTTCCTCCTTTATTTATATATACTAGTTTTGAAGATCGTGCGTTGCACGGGTTTTTGTTTATTTTATTTTATTGCAAATTTTTTGTTAATATTAATGTTGATTTTGTGTTAATGTGAAATGAGATTTTTCAACACTATTGTATTTACATACTTCCTCCGTTCTTTTTCTATTACAACAATTACTGCTTTAGGTAGTTTCATCTTTTGAAACCATTCTACTTTTTGTAAAAAAAGCAACTACAGTGGACAATATTACCTTTACTTTATGTTAATAAAACCATCATTAATTACCCAAATTGCCTTATAAAGTTGTGTTTACTATATTAAGGTTTTACTTATCCCCTACTCTAGTTAACTAAGAGGTACCTCTATGTTAAACTACTCATTTTTTATTTCCTTAAAAATCATGCACAAACCAATTGTTGAAGTAGAAAAAAAGCGGAGAAAGTATTTGTCATTATACTGTAATTTCTAGATTTGTTATTGCGATATATAAATTTTATAATTTTTAATATTCAATTGAATATTGTAGCTAAGTCTATTATTAAATGGTATCCCAATAATAGGTATGACTAACAATAGCTAATACAGTTTTAACATGAATAATTCCTGAATGATACTTTAAAAAAGTAGAGGGTAATAATTTAATGGATGCAGGACAGAAAGAATAGAGAAAAATATGAGTGTCAGCCAAAACTTCAACTTTTAATATAGGACATAAACACTAACTCATATAAAATGGAAGATGGGAAAACCAAAATGAAGATCATAATGATAGTACCATGAAGAAAATTAATTAAATATAAAACTAACCTCTATTAATAATCAGAAAATACTACTTAAGAGGAAAAAAAAATACATCTTCATCAATCATGACCATATCAAGACTTATCAAAATTCCCCCTTTTTTATGATCCGTGACCTCCGATAGTCTAGAAACGCAAACCTTGATTTCCAAATAGTTTTAGTAGAATTAGGTTAATGGAGAAAAAAATAAGATTCGGTATACAGATTTAAGGAAAAAAGCATAAATAATTATGTATACAATATATATTATAAGAATAAAATAATTAGTCAATTGCATAATACCTCTGCAATCTCGATGACAAACTTTCATTTGATTTTTCATGTAATGCCATCATGGAATGCTATAGGTTCAAACTATAGATATGAATTTTTTATCTTTATATAACTCAATTTTTAAAAGTATGATTTTGAAAGACATAATTACTATGGTCACGTATAATATGCTAATTTTATAGTTATTTTTATATTTATTTAAAATAAAGAATAAATAATACGTTATTGTTCATTTAAATGAATATATTTTCATAAGTTGTAAAACTATATTGTATATGGATCTTATTTTGAAGCATATTTTGAGCACTCTCCGACGGTAATTTTTTTTTACTATTGCGAATTATGTAGCAAAAGTTATATTTAATTTACATAGTATAATAATTTAGGTTGTTTATTTAAAATTAGACTGTAATCTTCACTCATCCAGAACACTTTGTATGTATTATATCTATGTTGAACACTATTTTATTAAAAAAATTAAAAATTAATAAGAATGACGTGGCATGCTTAGGTCGAGCTCTTTATATAATATTCTAATATTGTTTTATTTAAATCAAACTCTAAGTTTTACATGATCCAAAACTCTAATATATAACTTTATCGCTATAGATTTTAACAACAAAGTTTTCTTAATAGATTTTGTTGCAATACTATATTGTTTTGGTTTAGTTGAGTAAGGTTGAGGTTTTGAAAGATAATATGTTTAATCCCGTAAATTGGACCTATAATCAAATGTTATAATCACATATAATACACTATACTTAATACTTATAGCTATATATTATATTTATCTAAAAAAAGACTAAATAATGTCTTACAATTCATCTAATTTAATATATTTTCATGAGTTGTAAAACTATATTGTAAATAGATCCTATTTTGAAGCATATTTCAAGCACTCTCCAATGGTAAAAAAATTATAATGTTTTGAATTAGGTTGCAAAAGTTAAATTCAATTTACATAATATAATAATTTAGGTTGTTTATTCAAAACGCAACTCTAATTTCCCCCTATCCAAAACTCTTTTATGTATTTAAATATATGTAGAATTCTATTTTTTTCAAATATTTAAAATAAAAACTAATTACATGCCAATCCTAGCGCTCGCTATTTCATAAATTGTAGAACTATATTGTAAATCACTAGTGGAAAAAAGTCCATCTGATGCGGTCAAAACCGAGCTTACTGATCCGGTTTTGGTCCGCATTGGATGGGCTCGCAGCAGATCCAAAATATTTACTGATCCGGTCCAAAATCGGATCAGTAAATTATAAATGATCCGATTTTGGGCGAAAACCGGATCAGATAAACCCCCCCAAAAAACCCAAAAAAAAAAATTTTTTTTTGCATTTTTTCATTATTAATCAATAAAATAATATATATAAATACTCACTTTATTAAGCATATTATGCTCAATTGAAGCATAAATAATTAGATGCATAAATTTCCCACTTCTTTATTAATTTTATGGCAAGCATCCTTAATCTCCTCCTCTCTGGCACAAAGTATACAAGCAGCATCCTATACTTACATCCTATACTTACAACAACAAATTGCTCCAAAATAGAGCTATACAATAACAAAATGGCATTCAGAAATCTCTCCTCTGATGTTACTGTCATATCTGGATGCTGCAAAAAATCCAGTGTCCTATTACAATAAATGCTTAAATATTGTGGACAAACTAGTCACTCTGTGATCAGATGACTTGTGAGGAAATATGGAAGAATCCATCAAATTCATAAGCCACGGACTGGAATAAATGTGCAACATGATTTCAAAGTTTCAGCATTGCCTAAGAGACATTTACAGCAAGAATCAAAGCCCTATATTATCAACCATTGTAGGCAATTGCAACCAGTCTACATGACTTGTCCAGGAGGAGAACCAAGCAGGGTTAGGAAGGGGTTAATCACCACTCACAACAAACTTTTGTGGAAGCACTCTCTCATTCCATTTGTGAACATCTGCCAACAGATGTTAGGTTCATATATACTTTAGTCTGAACAGAAGTGATTAAACACTGATTTGCACAGTAAAGAATTAAGCCTAATTAACAAACAATTTGGACAACCAAAAAGCCTCCACAGGACAATCTCTGCGAGTACTAAATACTTTAGATGCTTAATTTCTATCCTAATTTCAAAAAGAAGCCACCAGAGACAGTCAAAAAAATGAACCCGAAGCAGCAGAAAGAGTCCAGCCCTGGAACACTATTATTCATGTGTAAAACCTGAATAAGTCTGCAAACTCTGCATAGACAATTCAAGACATACCCTATATTAAGGGGTCTATCCATCTATGACACCACCATCATGCCATCAACAAAGCTGCATCTCTTTTCAAAAATCTGCTGAAGCAAACTACAAAGGTGAACTATATTTGTACTAAAGAATAGAAGAGAAGAATATTAACAAAATCATAGCACATTTAGACTAGCCAATGAGCTCAAACATAAGATACACACAAAGAAAACATCCAGTAACGCAATCAACATAAACCTGAAGCAGAAGGACAAACTTGTAAAATGCACAAGAAATTCAAACACTAACATACAAGGATACTACATGATACTTACAGCTCAACCATCTAAAAAAGAACAAACCAACAAGCAGCAGATTATTCAGAATTTAAAGCAGTGCAGATAGTTATGACCGACAACCACAAGATAACAAAACGAACTTTCACAAAAATAATGTGCCAGGAATCTAGAATTGAAAAGATCAAACGAACCTGAAACAAAAGGCAAATTCCAAACATCAACATAACCAGATTTTTTATGGGTTCCCATACAACTCTATACAAGAGTAGATTACCAAATGAAAAGATAGGTGAACAACTCCCCTTAAATCGCACGATACCTCTCAACTGCTGTCGGCAGCACTAGACTGAGCATACTACAAAAAAAATATTGCAGCAATACACAGTCAAACAAGAGGAGAGCATAGAACTAAATCCATCGGCTCCATACAGATCTCCTCACAACCTCCACACAATATCAGAAGTGGAGAACAGAGCATGGAATGATAAAAAATAAAAGCCCCCATCAACTCTGACGAACATGAAACTTTGCTCTCCTACTACAAAGACCAGTACACTAATGCTATATTGCACAACACAATAAGCCAATGACAGCTCGATTCAATCAGAACAAGAACACAAATAAAAAATGTCATGCATCCATGTTTACAAGCATTGGAACCACATTTATGATTGAAGACGAATTTTCGATGGAGTTGGCCATAAGATAGAAGATAATCCATAAGATAGAAATGAAACAATATTTTCCATGCTCTTAACAAGGAGTCAAGCAAAAGGACCCCAGCATTACCTTGCAATGAATAAGCTCCTCAAATTCTCTTTTCAAGGATAAGTAGATGTCTGCTACGCCCAGCATTTTCAGGTGTCCATCCTGAAGATAATAAGCAAATAAGAACCAGCAAATCACTGCACTCTCAGAAGCAGGTAAAATCGAAAAAAAGGAAATCTGAAAAAATATACATACCTTCATCAAGAGTTATTTTCTAATGTTAAAGGATGAAACCCTCGAAAGGATAGACAAAGGAGAAAAGCTTTTAAGAACTATAACCTGCAATAAAAAATAACACTCAATTCTCTTACTCATGTAATTCTCAAATGCAATCAAATTTCTAATTATCTATGCATAAGAATCTCTTATTCGATATCCAAGTACATTAAAGTTTAAAACAATTATATAGGAAAAGGTGGCAATTAACAAGAGAAAGGGGCATAACCCAGTAACAGATATACTAATGGCTAGCATTACAAGATTTGGTAAATGCAAAACTTTAATATAGGAGCGTAATCACATACTCCAAATACGCCATATACTAATAGCCAACATTAATATTTGAACTGCTTGTCTGTTTCATTAGCAAAGCAAACACAAGACATTGTCTAACAATTATATAGCACGACATGCATATAGATGCTTGTATAAAAACATCATTCACAAAACATAAAGATGGAGATCACAATGTATATGCTTACCGTGAAAATGCACTTTAACACTGAAAAATGTCATGCATATAAAGAATATAGCTCAATTAGCAACAACAAAACCGAGAGTCTGTCAACTAATCCGACCAAACTTCTTAGCCCTACGAGCGACTCAAACAAGGACAACATCACCTCTTTCAAAAATGGATTCGATTAGTTAGAAAGTCAAGGTTTTTGGAGATACTTCAGCAAGTAATTTTCTATAACAAAATTTCAAAGCAGGTTCAAATCATTACCTAGAACAAATGATGGGAATCACTTTACCAGAAAGAAATAACCTCCACTGCCAATTTGAGTGGTACAGAAAAATTACTATCACTATTTGTAATATATATAACAGAGGCTAAGAACATAAGTATCTATGTTCGCATCACCACTAAAAAATCAGGATGAAAAATCTTACATAATAAGCTTAACCAAGATTTAATTTCAAGAAAAGGCCTCTCGACTCTATTAATGTTTACAATCTCAAATCTATCATCACAATCAAAAATTCGTAATTAACATTTCATAATCAAGGAATTATAACACAATTATACGACGATAATCGTACAAAAAAGTAACTACATCATGATAAAGTAGAGTGAAACCCTAAATTATTCTGAACAGAAATAACGCATACCTGAAATCGACAACGGAAATTGCGAAGCTACAAGAATTTGAAACAAGAAGGGGTGTTTATCAGAGAAATTTCGATTGAAATTAGGGTTAAGGTTTCCTGAAATTGTTTGCTATGAAAGTAGATCTGTGAATTACAAACAAAAATAAAATAACGAAAAATATTAACTTAAATATGGAATTAAAACGAGATTAAAATACGAAACAAAAATCAGTAACTAAAAACGAAAAACCTCGAGTCTGCAGCGATGAAGATGAACGACGAGGGAGGAGAGGAGAACTGCTGGCTAGATGAACTCCGAGGGGCTAGAGATCTAGGAGGTGATGACCGACGGGGTGAAGATCTGGCTTTGTTTGTCTTCGCTGATGAACGACGAACGAACAAACAGTGCAAGAGAGGAGGTTGCTTCGTTCGTGAGAGGAGAGAAAAGAGTGAGAGAGAGACATGGGAGGGAAGCAGATGAGTGAGAGAGAGAAAGGAGGAAATCTCGCCGGTTTACGTTGGAGGATGAGTGGGAGAGGCGTGGGAGTAAGCTAAGGGCGCAAGGAGGAGCGAGAAATGAAATTGGGTGAAAAAGGGAAAACGCGGGTTTTCCCTTTAGGAAAAAATAACGAAAAATCTGATCCGGTTTTGTGAACCGGATCAAATTTTAGAAAACAGAAGCAGTTTTCAAAATCTGAAATCTGATCCGGTTTACTAAAGGACCGGATCAGATTTTCCTTCTAATTTTCCCTTCCATTTTTTTAATGATTTTTGGATGCGGTTTTGTAAAAACCGAATCTGTTACTAAGTGACAGATAAGGTTTTTTCCACTAGTGAATGAATCTTTATAATATTCCGAATTAGGTAGCAAAAGTTATACACAATTTACATAATATAATAATTTAGGTTGTTCATTCAAAACGAAAGTCTAACTTTTGCTTATCTAAGACTCCTTATATGTATTTAAATCTATGTATAACTCTATTTTAAAAATAAAATAAAAATGATGACATGACAATCCTACGTGGCGCTTTATATTTCATAAGTTGTAGAACAATATTGTAAATGGATTTCATTTCGAAGCATATTTCGAACGCTCTCCAATTGTATAAAAAATATAATATTCCGAATTACGTAGCAAAAGTATACACAATTTACATAATATAATACGTTAGGTTGTTCATTCAAATCCACACTCTAATTTTCGCTTATCCAAAGCTCTATTTAAATTTATGTAGAACTCTATTTTTGTAAAAGAGAAAAATATAAATTTATGACGTGGCAATCCTACGTGGCGCACTATATGAGCTCGAAGTTTGAGGAGCTCCCTATGCTCCCGAAAAGTTCTTCCTTTATTTTATATATATTGATTGATTGACTAGGTATTAGGTTGCTATTGTTATCGTGTTTATTATTTTTAGAGTTATAATCACTACACCCACAGGAAGTTGTTTAGATTTGGGATTAAAAGACCAGGTGGAGCAATTAACTTTTTAGGGCGCTTTGATTGGGAGGACTATGGGCCCTTTCTCAAGCAGCGAAAACAGATTGAGAAGCTATGCTGGTGTTATTCAATAGTTGACTACATTGAGATAAAATATTATCTCATCTACCACACGAAAATCAAGCTATCATTGCAATAACTTTTGGATACTTGCGGGACCTATGCTGATTCCAGGGCCGTATTTGGACCTGGGCGAGAGGGGCAGGTGCCTAGCCAAAACACATCGCCCAAATAAGTAAAGGTAAAAGAGAGAATAAAAGGAAAAGTAGAAAATAAAGGAAAAGTAGAAAAAAAAGGAAAAGAAAGATCACTGCAATACTGCAAATGCGGCCGAGAACTACGCTTACTCTTTAACCTATAACTTCTTCAATCAAATTCAGTTTCTTATCCAATTCTCCCAATTGTTTTACAATTCAATGTCAAACACTCAAAAATTTTGGGTAATTTATCTCTTTTCTCTGTAATTTTTGTTCCTTATTTGATTTTTTAAGGTTTTGCAAATTCTGAATTTTATTACTTCATTTTTCAACCAAGAATTATTATATAATAATAATTTTTTGATATAATATCCATAATAAGTACATAAAAATATTGTTAAATTAAATTTTCTATACAAGTTATGTAAAAGCCAACAAAGAAAATTATTCCCGGTCTGGACCAAAGATCAAAACTTCAAAAAATTTAAACCAAACAACTGTTTATTTTTTTGGTCTGGACCGAAAAATCAAACATTTAAAAACTTAGACCTAATTAGGGTCCTAATATGTAGGTTCGCCCTTGGGCCTCCAAAATCTCAGAAATGGGTCTGGCTGATTTAGGTACCACTTATGGCTACTCCGTGTACAAGGCTCTGCATTGGATTGGAAACAATGGTCTTTGCTTTGAAGATCAATATTTGTGAAAAAGGAACTCCACTTTCGAAAGTGAAAAATGCTCGTATACTTAAAATTGAGGGTATTCAGAGTGTAAGGGGGAATAATGAAGCTTGTATTCTTGAGAACTTGGCAAGGCAGTGGCGGAGGTACACGTGGTCACAGTTGGTCACGTGACCAACTAATATTTTTGAAAAAAAATAAATAATAATTTCATTTGAGCGCTCATTCTCTCACGCACACGCTGAAACCCTAACTCTTTCTCTCACTTTCTCCTTCTCGAATTGGCGAATCCCACGACCCAGCAGAAGAACTGAAGAAGCGTTCACTTCCGTCGACTCGCCGGTCGCCGACTCGCCGGTCCAATCATCTTCAATCCTTCGTCGTCGGCGCCTCGACGGTTGAGTCGTTCACTCGTTCAGCCACTCGCCCACTCGTGAGTCGTGAGTTCAGATCTGAAGATCTTCGTCCAATCGTCGTCACTCGTGACTCGTCGCCGGTCACTCTTCGTCTTCACTTCATCATTTCTAGTTTGTCGGGAGGTCGGCAGGCGGCAGGGGGCAGCGAGCAGGCGGGGGGCTTTTGCAGCGGCGCCAGACTTCATTTCAGGTATTCTTCTAATTCGACCTTCTTAATCTTCTCTTAATCGCTTCTTCAATTATTCTTCATTGAATCATTGTTGGCTACTTGGCTTGTTGCTGAAAATTGATTTTTACAATTGTTCAAATGTTCAAATGATTGGGTGTTGGATGAATAGATGATTAATATTTGCTGTTTATTTGCTGCTCCATTTGTACAATTGCTCCATGTTTGATTCTGTTAGGGTTTTGAACTGATTGGTATTTGGTACTTGGTAGGTTGTGGTTCGATTTTGTTGAATGTTTTGCGTTTTTGTTCTCGTTGTTTGTCGGCAATTTTGAGAAGGGAAGTGAAGCTTCTGGGTTCGACTTTGAGGGACGAGAGTGTGAAGGTGCAGATATCGATCTTGGTATAGATAGTCCTGAGCAGATTACTTCTCATAGCTTAAATGGTTTGTCTCCATAAGCTTTGAGATATATCCCACGGTTGGAAGCAGAGTTGAGTTCTGCAAAGAAGGTAAGAATCTATGCATTTGGTGCTCTTAGAGGCCTCAGTTTTGCCTTTTCTTGTGCAGTGCTCTGTTCTGTAGTGAGAGAGTTCTTGTTACTGATTGGTTAGGTATTTAGAGGAGGTGAAGAAGGCTACTGAACTCATGTCTTTTCTACAAGAGTTAATTCAGTTGGCTTATATGCTGCTTATGTTGATTGAATTTGTGCTTGATTGGTTTTCAAGTATGATTTTTCCCAAAGATGTCTTTTGTGAAAGCTTAAGATAGTCCTTTATGTCTGTGGTATGAAAATGAGTTCTCTTTAAATCTGACTTTGGAGTGCTCTGACAATACTTTCTACGCATTCTCTTGTTTTTTCCAGGAAATAATTCCATGACATCGCTAGCAATCCAATCATATAATGCAATTGAGCTACAAGCCTTTATAATACAGTGGCTAATTGGTGAATGATGACAATGACGTTATGAACATTGGATTAGCTTTGAAGGTTTGATTGATTGTGTTCAGGTAATGCACTAAAACCCTTATTTTAGGATTTTTAGAATTGGACCTATCATGTGAAGTTTTCGGAGAGGCCATGAATGAGCCTTTGGTTTTATGTGTTTTATGTGTTGGTGGAATTAGTTGGAGATGGATAGGATTCCCTCTAATGTGAAATTATTTGGTATATATGCATAATGCGTTGATATGAGATTAAATTTGCATCGTTTAACTGAATTTGATTGATATGTTTAACAAATTAAATTGTTGTATCTAATTAAAAATTATAATTTAAATTTCAGAATGAAAAGAAAGAAAACACAACTGAATATCTCAAGTTTTTTTTCTTACTAAATCGGTATCAAAACATGAAAATTCGTCGACAACAATTGTAACATTTTTTAGGAACTATTTTATTGTAATATGAACTATTATTAGTCATAAATTGATTTTATTTGAAGTATTTTTTTTAAATTCATGAATTATCCTATATGGGTACGCGTATCTGAACCCGTACCTGTACCCGTATCCGTCTCTGTGCAACCTAGTCGATAGTGACCAACTATTCATAAATTCCTGGATCCACCACTGTGTCAAGGCAACCGTTAATTGCTACTATTCTTAGAAATCAAGATGCGATAGCGAGATTGAAGGAACATCGTTGGATACCATATTCTATTAGTGGTACTACAGTCTGTAGATGCAATGGGTCATAGCCTCGTCATAAAAGGCTGGGACAATTCCCCATCCTATTGCTATAGTGTGAGAGATCCCAGATTATCTAGTCAATATGAGGGCGAACTCCATCCCATAGCCCGAGTTTTCTTCATCGACAAAATGAGTTTACACTACTGTCATGACACAGGAAAACTTAGTAACAGAATAAGCAGGGTCGTATTTGGGCCTAGGCAAGAGGGGCAGGTGCCTAGGGCCCAATACACATCGCCCAAATGAGTAAAGGTCAAAGAGAGAATAAAAGGAAAAGTTGAAAAAAAAGGAAAAGAAAAGATCACTGGAATACTGCAAATGCGGCCGAGAATTACGCTTACTCTTCAACCTATAACTCCTTCAATCAAATTCAGTTCCTTATTCAATTCTCCCACTTGTTTTCCAATTCAATACCAAACAATCAAAATTTTTGGGTAATTTCTCTATTTTCTCTGTAATTTTTGTTCTTTATTCGATTTTTTAAGGTTTTGCAAATTCTGAATTTTATTACTTCACTTTTCGACCAAGAATTATTATATAATGATATTTTTTTGATGTAATATCCATAAAAAGTACATAAAAATATTGTTAAATTAAATTTTCTATAGAAGTTATGTAAAAGCCAACAAAGAAAATTATTGCCGGTCCGGACCGAAAATCAAAACTTCAACAAATTCGGACCAAACAACTGTTTATTTTTTCGGTCTGAACCGAAAAAATCAAACATTCAAAAAACTTAGACCTAATTAGGGCCCTAATATGTAGGTTCGCCCTTGGGCCTCCAAAATCTCAGAAACGGGACTGAGAATAAGCTTTATCTACTGTCATTTCTTGGTTTGGTGTATATTCAGTAGTTATACATGTAGTCTAGTTTACATGATAGAAATTTGTTGCTAGCTTATATCTCAATTGTTTAGAAAATCCTTACTCTTGATCTCTACTTTTGGTGTAAAAAACATGTCTACTTTTTAGCTTCTCTGACATTGAAGCATCTTTCATTTAGTTACTTTCAATATTATTTTCGTTCCAGGGACCAGTGTGTCCTAGTACTCTCTCGTTTTCAAACTGCACAAGGGATCAAAGCACCAAGTATATCTCAAGTCTTTGAAAAAAAAACTTACAGTGTTCTACAATCAACTAATTTGGTAAAGCGAGAAACAATGTCGAAAACAAAACTCTTGGTGAATTTGATATTTGAAAAAATAGTGGCCTAAAAAAGTTATTACAGATTTAAGTTGTTGACCATTATCAGTACATTGTACACATAGCTTAATAGCAAGAATAATACATTATTTACAAAATTTCAAGAAATAGACAGCAAAGTCATTAGAGATTTAAATTTAAGTTGTTGACCATTATCAGTACACTGTAAACATAGCTTAATAGCAAGAATAATACATTATTTACAAAATTTCAAAAAATAGCTAGCAAACGTTTATAAAAAAGATTTGATAAATTTTAAGGGTCATGTAACCTATGTAACACGAAAACGCTTGGAGTTTCCGAAACGGAAACGTTTCGGAAACGGGGAAGCGTCAATTGTAAAAATCAAGGAAACGGGGAAACGTTAACAAAATAAAATAAAAAATAAAAAATAAGAAAAACTCTAACATTGTCTTACCAACAAATAAATATATTTAAAATGTCATATAATGATATAAATACACATATAATTAAAATTGTGTGATGAAATTGTAATCCACTGAAATAAAGCATCGAATTATTATTAAAAAAAAAATCTCCTCGCCCACATTGACACATTACATTGAGAATGTGAAATTGAAGGAGCAAAAATAACCAGCAATCAACGATTCAAGAATAAATAAAATCACATAAAAATATTATAAATGTGACAAGGAAAGCTAGCCATAGAAAGTGAAATGAGTCAACAATCTACATTCAAATACATTAGTTGAGGTTTTAAAATCAGTTTGTTTTTCAATAAATAAAAAATGTGTTATAGAGTTTCCGAAATGTTACTATTTTAGAGATTGTAGAGATACTTTCGTAGAGTTTCCGATTTAGGAAACGTTTCCGGTTATTATTTTAAGCTTTGGAAACGTTTCCGGAGAGTTTCCTTGCGGTTTCGAGTTTCGGAAACGTAAAAAACTCTAAGTACTAGAGGTTTCCGTGCTTCATAACATGTAACTAAGGATGTTCAAAATTATCCGATCCGGGCGGCCCGACCCGTGCTCTGGCTGTCCCGATCCAAAAAATCGGATTTCCGATCCGGTTTTAAGGTTTCGGATATTTCGGAACGGATATCCGAAAATTTTCGGATTAATTTTTGCACTTTCGGTTATTTCGGATATCCGAAATATCCGATTTTTTTAAATAGTAAAAAACATATGGGAAAATAAAAGAAAATAGCAAAAATAAGTAAAAACATACACGACCAGCGATCCGGCCGACCCGATCCGAAAATTTAGATATCCGAAATTTTTCGGATCGGGATTTCCTATCCAATCTGAGCTCCCCTACATGTAACATAAGTTACATGTAGCCCTTAGGGCTATGTTTAAGGATTAAATACGAAGAAAGTGGCTAATTACCCCTTAACTTTCATTGGTTGTGAAATTTACCCCCTTAACTCTTTTATGTGACAATTAAATCCTCAACTTTGATTGAATGTGAAATCAAGTCTAAATTAATTTTCCGACAACATTGTCACCATTTTTCTACTTACATACAACCAAAATACTAACTTTGTACACCAATAAATACATACAATCAATATACTAACTTTACACACCAATAAATACATACAACCAAAATACTAACTTTATACATTACGTAAGCAAAAAACGTTAACAATGTTGCCGGAAAATTAATTTGGAACTTAATTTCACATTTAATCAAAGTTGAGGGTGTAACAACCCTGAATTTTCCAATAATAAACTCGGAAAATATCAAAGTTGATATGCTGCGATCACTAATTATAGTAACCGCAAGGCTAGTGTTCTAACTGAAATAAAACTTTAAATAATTATTACAATCCAAAAATAAATCCTTAACTCAAATTTAAACAGTGGAAGTCTTATTAATAGTCTAGAAAGCAACAAAGTAAATGATCCATCGCACTCTTTAACCCAACTAGCTAAACACCATCAAGCTCCAGCACATTAAACACTGTAATATCAGCCAAAAGGCTGAGCAAGATTTCATACTTTAATAAAACAAAACTATCCAATGTGCAGACAAGACATATAGGAATATCTTGTAAATTCATTTCAAAGCTGTACAGGGTTAAATAAACAATAAGAACAACCTTTCAAATAATCTTTAATTTTCTTTTGAACAAACTCAAGTCCAAATCCTTCTTCTTTCCAATATACTTCTTTTCAAATAACCTTTCATTTTCTTTTAAACAAACTCAAATCCTTCTTTCGTTCTAAACCATTCTGCAAAACCTTCAATATAACAACTTTGAAACCTGTGAGTAGGAAGCATCATTAAAGGACTAGTGAGCTAGCTAGGCTCACTAGATAAAATACACCAAAGTCCCTAGTATGCATACCCCTTACAAGATTACGTATCAAGAAGGAAGACAATTGGCAAGAGTATTGATCAACATACTCCCAACTACTAAATATAATGGTTGAGACACTGTTAACTCAACAAGCTTCCAAACTCGGAGAATACCGCTTACCGGCAACCCCACAATAAAACTCTAGAAAACCTCGTAAGGTTGAGGAACTTCCTCCTTAGTAAAAATAACAACTTAAACTTGTCACATTGAGGAACTTCCTCCTTTTCAATATAAATCTCAAACTCTTTCAAATGAAACATTAATACTTCGTAAAACAATTTAAATCTCAATATATGAACCTTGTAAAACGATTTCACAATATAAATTCTCAAACCAATGTCAAACGATTACTAAACAAAACTGTACAGGTTTAGTAAGAAATCTTACCTTATCAGCAACAATAGTCAACAAACCTCAAATCTCAAGTCAAAAAGGTTCATCTACACCCCGCGATCTACAATATAATACATAGTATAAGACTATAAGTCATATTTGACACACCTAGAGTTGACTCGCACATCGAGCAACTAAAACTATAGCAATGTCAATCACAAACTTCTTAATCTAATGCTTGAGAAACAAAACCCTCGTATACCATGAATAAGGCCAGTATAAGGATATCACATATAAGTGGATTAAGCTTACTGTAGGTAATATCTACACCTAGAGGAATAACATTCACTAAAAATAGAATAAAATATACCAAAACATGTGCAACTTCCATGAATTTTTTCCTTGAATAATGCAAAATGGGGTTTTAATTCCCGAAATATGTTGAAAGGGAAATTAATTCCCTGCGTACCGTCCACGTAGGACGGCACGCGAGAAAATTTTTTTTTTTCTTTACTTAAGTAAAACCGCTACTTGAAGTAGCGGTTAACCTTTATAAACCGCTACTTCAAGTAGCGGTTATTAAAAAATAAACCGCTACCTGAAGTAGCGGTTAATAAAGGTTAACCGCTACTTCAAGTAGCGGTTTTGTGGTACCTGGAGCAATGGCGTTGACTGAAGTAAACCGCTATCAGCCTGCGTCTGCAGATGTAGTACTGGTAAGTGCCATGATTTGTAGTTATACTTTTATTTATTTATCCGACTATATAATATGTATTTTTCTTTCTACGCAGGCACATACTTTATCTGATGTTGCTCATAGGTGCAGCACTGTACTAGAGGCTGCTGAGTCATTGCCTCCAGATATGGGGCGCCAGTTGTTTGCACAGACATTGCAGACCATGAGGGGACTGTGTATTGATGCAGTTAGCCGAGCTGGACATGGCCACATCTTACAGGGCGTGCCTACCTCTGCTGTACATACTTCGACTTCTACACCTTCTATGTCTGCTGCCCATACATCTACCACAGCACCTTTGCTTTCGCCTCCCGATGCCGTCGGAGGACCTACCGACGCCGTTCGCCACCACTCCATCTTCTCTTCATGCCATTGCAGAGTCTAGTGAGACCACACCTAGTTCATCTAGACCTTCACAAAAGAAGAAGAGGGGGTCTTAGCACTTTCATTTGTTGTTTGTATAGTTCGTTAACACTATGTTAAATATTAAACTTCGTTTGTGATTGACATATTTTCTTAATCTTACTTATTGGATAAATGTGAATGTGGATGAACTTGGTGTTTGGTGATTGATGTGTGCATAGACTTTGTATGGACTTGGATGGAATTTGGTGTTGAAATTGTAGGTTGGAAAGCTTTTTTTTTTTTATGTTTCTGGCATTTGGGCCAGTTATGGGGAAGCAACAATGAGAGGTCTTTTTTTCTCTCATAAACCGCTATCTCAAGTAGCGATTTACATATTATACAGTGTGAGGGTGGGGAAGGTGTTGACCACATAAACCGCTACTTCAAGTAGCGGTTTACATGCATAAACCGCTACTTCAAGTAGCGGTTAATATATATAAACCGCTACTTGAAGTAGCGGTTTAATTAAAATAAACCGCTACTTCAAGTAGCGGTTTACCTGGGATAAAAAAAAAAAAAAAAACATTTTCTCGCGTGCCGTCCTACGTGGACGGTACGCAGGGAATTAATTTCCCTTTCAACATATTTCGGGAATTAAAACCCCATTTTGCATTATTCAAGGAAAAAATTCCAACTTCCATAGCAAATTTCAGAATAACATTTAAGAAATCAACAATCAAAAGTATCACAATTAAAAGCTTAATAACGTGGGGGAAAACAGAGCAAGCTTTATTTCTTTCACATCATCATTCTAGAGTGATATCAAATGGCAACAAAGACTAATTATCATTGATACTTGTAACAAAACTTCATGGAGTAGCACAATTGCACCATTGTTAATTGGGTATTAAAAGCTTAACTTATCATACAAAGAACCAAAACACAACATAAATATCAATTCCCGTATAACAACAACACTGCAATATTGCAGATGGCATAACTCCTAGTATACAACTCCGAATTGCATAAATCTTGTGCCTAAATTCATCAGCTTTTCGAGCTCTACAACTTTCATGAAGGAACCGAAGTCTAAAAACGACTGCAGCAATGAGAAAAAAGGCAGAAACAGAAGCTGCAGCAAAACAGAGCAACACAAATCATCCATAAACAACATACAAAACCAACAACTAACATCACCCATGCCTCCGCCAACAACAAGAAGCATAGAACACTTTACTCAACAACAATAACAATAACAACACCAACAACGACCACAAGGACAGCAAGAACGACGAAACACCAACCAAGGTTAACAAGAACAACAACAATGAGATTAAAATTAAAAGAAACACTTACAAAATTCGACTATCGCCGAACGATAAGCTATGAACGGTGATATGAAGAAGATGATAGAAAGGTATAAGAAGAATTGGAGAAGAAGATGAAGAAGTGTCGGCACGGTAATTTGTTTTGGGTATCTACCAAGCCAAGCTATTGTATTTGTGGCTTTTAAATTGATAAAGCAACCCCTTTTTTCCTCCTTTCACGTGATCACTCCACCTTTCCTTGTCCCCTTCTTTTCGTTTCTTTTCTTCTTTTTTTTTTTCAAAATATCTTTATTATTAATTTTTTTTTTAAATACCCATTGTTTTACTTAACCAATTATTATACTTTCCTTAGTATTTAGTGTTAAGAACCGACTAAGGGTATGTTCTGTTCAACTTATTTTGTCTTATCTTATATTATCTTATCTTATCTTATCTTATAAGATCTGATCTTATCTTATTTTATCTGATCTTATCTTATCTTATTTGATCTTATCTGATATTATAAAATCTTATATAAGTTAAAATAAGTTGAACAGAATGGACCCTAATTGTTGACCACTTTAAAGGTCAAAGTGAGATCAAAATAATATTTTTAATAAAAGAAATATAAAATTACTTTCATAGAAGTCTTTAATATAAATAATTACTAAATTATCGGTATAAAAATACGGGGTGTTACAGAGGGGGTTAATTGTCACACAAAAGAGTTAAGAGGGTAAATTTCACCACTAAAGAAAGTTAAGGGAGCAATTAGCCACTTCCGTCGATTAAATACATTACAACAAAATGGAATAGATTTGGAAATTCATGCGTCAGTCGATGTAATTAATTATTAGTTAATGTCAAATGTTTCCTTATTTAATTTCTTATACCGTACAAAATATTTAACATTTTTCTAATTTTAAGTACGAAAGGCTCCCTTTTTTCTGTCTGGCTTGTGGTGTGATGGGGCATTCTGAAAATGATCGTCATTCTGTTCTTGAAGAGGATACTTTTGAAAAGCTTGGATGGCACTTGGGGCTCAAGGCCACGCCAAGGAAGGGTAGAAACAAGGAAATAGAGGAGGAAAGCAATTTTCGAAACTCTTAGAAAGTGCTTTTTGACTCTGGTAGTATGGTTATTCATGGAAAGAATGTGGAGGTAGAGTCTTTAAAGCCTTGTGTCACAGTTCCCCAGGAGCATAACTTGGTGCAGGTGATGAGTCCACGTAAAACAACAACAAATGAAGAGGTGGGTGATATTAAGAAGCTCTCTGGCACGAACTCCCAGGTGAGTATTATTACTACCCAAAAGCGAAGTTGTCCTACCACTAAAAAGTCAACTGAGATCTTGAGCCCCCACTGTACTGATGCTTTTGTTTTTAAAAGTTCAGGAGAAAAAAGGTAGTAAGGCCCACACGTGGAAAAGAAAGCCTAAGGAAAATTGTGTTGATGCATATTCTTCTCAAGGAATGGACATGGACCCCCCTGACCTGGTCCATAAACGTCCAAAGGCCCACTGTGACTTGGTGAGTGAGGAAGCTGATGGTGCTAAGAAGCGTGTAAAGCTGAGCCCATCTCGTGATCTTGAGCAACTTTTTTTGGCGGAGTTGGCGCTGACCAACCCCGCCTAGTATTATGAATATCATGTGTTGGAACTGCCCAGGGATGGGAAACCCTTGGTCAGTTCGACAGCTCCGGCGATGGAGTACTTCTTATGCCCCTGATATGGTTTTCCTGTCAGATACCATGATAAATAAAACTGAGGTTGAAGCACTGAAAGATAGGGTGGGTTTCAAGAATGCTTTTGGGGTGGCTAGAAGAGGGAGAGCAGGAGGCTTATGCTTGTTCTGGCAAGAGGAGGTGAATTTTTCGCTCGTTTCTTTCTCTCAACACCATATTTGTGGTGATGTGGAGGATGGAGGTAAAAAATGAAGGTTTGTTGGTATCTATGGATGGGCAAAAGAGGAAGAAAAAACATCACACTTGGGATCTTATTCGGCACCTATGTGAGGATACTACTCTTCCTATTTTATCTGGAGGGGATTTTAATGAGATCCTTTGCTATGCAGAGAAGGAAGGGGGTGTTGATAGAGTTCGTAGGGAGATGGTAAATTTTCGAGACACTTTGGACACCCTTGCTCTTCGCGATCTTGGCTATGTAGGGACTTGGTATACTTGGGAACGGGGTAATTCTCCCTTGACTTGCATTAGAGAGAGGCTTGACCGATTCATTAGTTCTGCTTCATGGGCGCATTTATACCCCAACACTACTACTAAACATATCCTTCGTTACAAATCTGATCATTCAGCGATTTTTATTCGTCCACAAAAATTCCGCAAGCCTACTGGAAGGAAGAAGAGGCGCTACTTTGAGACGAGTTGGCTCTTGGATGATGATTGTGAAGCAGTAGTTCGAAGTGCATGGACTGATTCTGCAGGGGGGCCCTTAACGGGCCGCATGGAGTACATGACGCAGACTTTGTTGACATGGAGTGCTGGAAAATTCAAGGACCTTGGGAAGCAGATTGATGCCGTGGAAAAAGATCTTTATCTGGCCCAACAGCAGCCCATCACCACCGCAAGTTGTAGTGCTTGTGCAGATCTTGAAAGAAAGCTGGATGATTTGCATGCTAAACATGAAGCATATTGGTATTTGAGATCAAGAGTAGCAGAAGTGAAAGATGGCGACAAAAATACAAAATATTTTCATCATAAAGCATCTCAGAGAAGAAAAAGAAACTATGTCAAAGGTTTATTTGATGAACAGGGAATTTGGTGTGAGGATGTGAATAAAATTGAAAACATTTTTACCTCTTATTTTGATTCGATCTTCACTTCTACAAACCCTTCTGACTCAAATTTTCATGATGTATTGAAATTCATTGATCCTGTAGTGTCTGATGCTTGTAATCAACAGCTTCTGAAACCTTATTCGAAGGATGAGATTTATGTAGCCCTCCAGCAAATGCATCCTTGCAAAGCACCAGGACCTGACGGTATGCATGCTATCTTCTATCAACAATTCTGGCATGTGATGATGTCACATTTTTTGTTAGTAATGTTTTACATGGCACCTCCTCTCCTAGCTGTGTAAATAATACTAACATTGCTTTGATTCCCAAAGTGAAAAATCCTACTAAAGCTGCTGAATTTCGTCCTATTGCTCTCTGTAATGTTCTCTATAAGTTGATTTCCAAGGTACTTGTTATTCGAATGAAAGAGTTTCTCCCTCATTTGATCTCTGAGCAACAAAGTGCTTTTGTCCCTGGTCGTCTCATCACTGATAATGCACTTATAGCTATGGAAATTTTCCACTCTATGAAGCACCGAAATCGTAGCCAGAAAGGTACTATTGTTATGAAGCTGGACATGAAGCTGTGTCTCCTCTGTATCTTATTCCTTCATTATTAATGGAGGTGTATGTGGTTCTGTTATTCCTGCTCGTGGTCTTCGTCAGGGTGATCCTCTCTCACCTTATCTTTTCATTATGATTGCTTATGCTTTCTCTAAAATGATTCAGAAGAAAGTTCAGGAAAAACATATTCATGGAGCTAAAGCCAGTCGCAATGGTCCAGAAATCTCTCATCTTTTCTTTGCAGATGACAGTTTACTCTTTACTAGAGCTACCCGACAGGAATGCACTATTATAGTTGATATTCTCAACCACTATGAGTTAGCATCCGGGCAGAAAATTAATTATGAAAAGTCGGAAGTCTCTTTCAGCAGAGGAGTCAGCATCACACAAATAACATATTTGACGAGTATTCTGAATATGCGGCAGGTTGACAAACACGAGAAATATCTTGGTATCCCCTCTATCTCTGGTAGGTCAAATAAATTTATTTTTGGCTCTCTTATAGATAGAATTTGGAAGAAACTCCAGGATGGAAGGAGAAGTTGTTATCTAGAGCAGGGAAAGAAATTCTTTTGAAATCTGTCATTCAGGCTATTCCTACATACCTGATGGGTGTGTACAAAATTCCCAGCATGATCATTCAGAAAATTCAGTCGGCTATGGCACGGTTTTGGTGGGGAAGCTCAGATACTCAAAGGAAAGTCCACTGGAAGAGTTGGGATTCTATGTGCACCTTGAAATGTTTAGGTGGTATGGGCTTTAAAGATCTAAAAGTCTTTAATGATGCATTGCTAGGAAGGTAGGCTTGGAGGCTTATTCGTGAGCCTACCTCTCTCTTTGGTCGAGTCATGAAAGCTAAATACTACCCTAGGTGTGATTTCTTGGATGCTTCCCTTGGTCATTCAAGCAGTTATTCATGGAGTAGTATTTGGAGCTCGAAAGCTCTTATTAAGGAAGGAGTGATTTGGAGAGTTGGGAATGGTACTCAAATCAAGTTATGGGATGATCCTTGGGTTGCCAACGAGACTGGGCGCTTTCTTACGAGTGATCAACACCCAAACTTATCCATGGTGAGCGATTTAATTGATTTTGAACGAATGGAGTGGAAGACTGATATTTTAGACTCATGTTTCAATGAGCGTGATGTCCGGTGCATTCTTGCTACTCCTGTTAGTTCATTTCCGGTGAAGGATGAGTTAATTTGGGCTTTTACCAAAGATGCTTGTTACTCGGTCAAGACGGCGTACATGATTGGAAAAGGTGAGAACCTTGATAATTTTCATCAAGCTTGGGTGGACATTTGGAACATCGAGGTTAGTCCCAAGGTTCGTCACTTTCTTTGGCGTCTTTGCACCAACTCTCTCCTAGTTCGTAGCCTTCTCAAAAAAAATCAACATGGATGCGTGTCTCACTGTTAAAGGGTGGGTGGGTCTAAGTACTGTAGCCCGTGATTCAGATGGGGGTATCATTTTCGCAGCTATTCGTCAAGTGAGAGCATTCTGGGCTCCTGAAATCGCGGAAGCCAAAGCTATGGAGATGGCAGTACGTTTGGGCAAGAGATATGGGTTGCATGAGGTCATTCTTGAATCGGATTGCCAAGTTGTGATCAATCGCCTCTCGAAGCATGCTATCTTCCTCTCTGATCTAGATATCACTCTTTAATATTTTATCATCTAGTGTTTTTTTTCTCTTCTGTTGTGTGGTCGCATGTTAAGCGCGACGGGAATTATGTAGCACATCATCTAGCAAAGTTAATCCCCTTTGGGGTTGAACAAGTTTGGGAGAACCACTGTCCCCCGGAAGTGGCTCCCTATGTTTTGATGGACAACTTGTCCTTGGCTTAATTTAAGTGTTACTTTTCCCCTCAAAAAAAAAAGTAAGAAATACATACCTCGTCGATAATACTCTGTTTATGTAATTAGGGAGATTAAGTAGAAATTTGGGGTTAGAAGCGAGCTGAATAAAATGCGAAATGCCTAGTCAATCCGGTGGATTTACAAGGTTTGGTAATCCAGGGGCCTTAGTGTCTTTTCCGCTTACCATTTGAAATACCCCAGTTAAGTTGATCATAACACGTTAGGGGGAGTAATCGTTAGTTGCGGGTCCCCCTGTTAGTTTAACTATTGTGTAGTTATAGTTGTGTCTTACCTTTAACCCAACATAGGTTAGTTCAGTTGTTGGGTTGCAATTTTTTGTAATTATTTTTGGTGTTTCTCCTCCTTTGACTGGACTTTGTTTACGGAGTTTCTTCGAGTTGCCATAGCTTCGTGGAGGGAGGCCTTCTTTATAGAGTTTCACTTCTTTACGTAGAAGGGACATCCATGATTCGTATTTTCTCGAAGGTTAGTCTCCAATATCGATTCCTTTTTGTTCTTCTTTCTATGTTGTGTAGAATTTGAATCAATATCTTTAGTGTGTTAGTAAATTAGGGTTTACTGTAGCTGAGATCATTTGTCGTTTAGTAATATCAATTGAGTGTTGTAATTGGGCAGTACTTGTTGAAACCTGTAGACTTATTGCGCATATATATGTCCTTAGTTTTGTGTGATTGGAACTCTGATAGGAGTTAGTCGTTGGGTTATTTTTATCGATTGTTGTTGTAAATATGTTTTTGCGGATCTGCAATGTGTTGAAGTTGATTGTCGAATCCGTTAGTCAATTGTGGAAATTTTAGTTGTAGTATGTTTGATTGTTTGAATTTGTAATTAATTCTTGCGGATGGCCATGTTGGGTCAACTGAGCCGCTGCTGTTAGATTTGAACGTTCCAATTGCTGATTATTCGCAGCCCTCTCAGGCAAGGTGTGATACAGTTGGAGTGGATAGTCATCCCCTTACTGGTAGGAAGGTTTGTAGTATGCTGGCTTTTGTTTGGTATAGTGTTACTGGAAATAAATTGAATTTGATTTTGATCTTGTCTGAATGGATTTTGTTTGTGCAACAGAGGAAACGTAGTGGTTATAATCGTGTTAATGCTGAAATTTATCAGGTGAACTATTACCCCTGGGATAATTTGTATTTTCTGTACATGTGAATTCACCTTTTGATAAGGTTTATGTTGCCTGGCTGCAGGACTTGGGCAGTAGCAGGGGGGTGGTGAAAGCCTCTGGTCTAGTACTACGGGTCCGGTCTGAATCCCGTGGGAGGGTGAGTTAAGTATTTATGTGACTGATTGTGAACTTTGATTCATTGAAAAAGGAGTAGTAGATTCGAATAGTATAGTTTACTTAGAGATGCAATAGGTAATTTTTTTTTTTGTGTGTGTTCTTCTCGTTGCAGAGACCAAATGTCATTTGTAGGGTTGAAACATTTGGCAAAATTGTATGTTCATTTGATGATATGAGGAAGAAATGGGTTTACGAGATGGGGTTTGGCGGCTTGTTGTACTTAGTGGATAGGCACTTTCCCCGAGCCTTGTGTTATTGGCTCATGACGAGGATTGATCCTGTCAATGAGATGCTTAATGTTGGAGGGAAGCAATACAGATTGTCTTGTGTCCAAGTGCGTTGGATTTTGGGTTTGCCAAGAGGTGAACGTGAGGTTCCATTGAAGTACACATCTGAGGAAGCATTGTGTAAGGTTAATGAGTTGTAGAGGAGGTATGGTCAGGTTTGGACTAGTTTTGAGGGGAGATATGCCAAGGTTATGAGACGGAATGGTTTTTCTATGTCCAATGCCATAGTGGAGAGGTTAAAGTCAGACTTTGATGAAAGCGAAGTTGAGGAATTCAAAATGTTGTTTCTGTTGGCCTCTCTGGACTTGGTACCCTGTCCGACGTAGTCCACCCGTTTTTCGAAGGACCTAATACCTGCATTGAGTTGTGCATCGTCATCGAGGGAGTTCATCTGGTGTGCTCTTGTGCTGAAGAAGCTGATGGATAGTGTGAAGAGATTTGGAAGGAGGTTTTATGCTAAAGGCTTTGCCGGAGGGTGCGGTGGGTGCACTTTGTTTGTTGCGGATAGTGTTTTGATCTGTGCGTATCTATGCTAAACTTTGCTATATTGTAGAGCTGATCAAGTCCAGCCCGGCCCGGCCCGGTTTTTGGGCGTGCTTGGGCAGTTTTTTTGGGCCGGCGGGCCGGCCCGGCCCGGCCAACTTTTTTTTTTTTTTGGGCGGGCTTTGGACAAGCCAAAAAACACTTTTTAGTCTAAATTTTGGGGCCGGCCCGTTTGGCCCGCAAAAGCCCGCTCAGCCCGGCCCGAAATACCGAGCTTTGGGCACAAATTTTTGGCCCGGATTTGGGCCCGGCCCGGCCCGGCCCACACAATGGGCAATTTTTTTTTGCGCGGCCCGGCCTGGCCCGGCCCATGATCACCTCACTATATTGTATGTTTGTTTTCTAATTCACTGTATATGTTTACTTTATTATTTTGCTGACTTGTAAAGGTTTTTTTTGCAGATATATTACTTGGATCGTCTTGATCGCAATGCATTGGTTTGGGGTGCTCGACCTAGGATAAAGGTGTGGAATGACCTTGAAATGAAAAAGGCCTGTGACGATGATAGATCTAGTAATGAAGGGGATTTTGGCCATGCTGGGGTAAAATTTGTTTGTGGTTTGTTGTTTTCGATTTAGTAATTGATGTCCCGCCTGTGTAAATTGAGCAGTTACTAATTGTTATTGTCGTTGTAGGTTATAGATGTTGCCTATGGTGAGAGCCATCCCCGTGATGCGAGAGACGTTGATTATTCTTCGGATGATGACGGTCTTGTCTCTTAAATTTCTGATGAATGTGAGAATAACATGGCATTGAGTTTCTCATGAATAAATATTGGTTTGGCAATAATAACAGGTTCAGCTGTGACGATTATGCGTGGCCCTGTGATGAATGCTGCAGCCATCTTGTGTAATATGTTTCCATTTGTTTGTTGAGTTTTATGTTCAGCTTCGATATTGCTGAATTGAGTAGATCAATCCCGACTAGGCGGTGTCAGGACATAGAATTGATCACTATGTTTACAAATAATTTGTAGGTGTAGATTGCTAGTTAATGGGTGTTGTAGATACAGTTGATCTTCAAGTAATTTGGTAATCAGTTTTGTTCCTATGAATCAGTAATGAGGCTCATTTTTTATAAAGTGTTGCATAGTTTTTTCACAAATGTGTTGTGGTCATCTGCAGAAGTAAGGTTTTATTTTATGTAGGTTCATGTTACCTACTTAAAACTGTTGTTCTAAGATGAGCTTAAATTAAAGTGTAATTGAAACATGTTGCTGCAAATTTATAGAGCAATTTTCCTAGCAATTCCAGTGCATTAGATAGTCAAATATTAAGCAGTACATAAGAAGAAGTTTGTTAGATTACACCAAGATCATCAGAGGTCCTGCCCCTTTGATGAGCCACATGAATCTAAACCCTTGTTTAATTACAATCACAAAAGGCACTAGAAAATGTAATTCCCTAAAAGGTGAGATCCATGTGCAATAACCTTGTCCTCCATACCTAGGAGCCCCATAGGTCCTGTACTCCAACTCCAAAAGGGGGCCTTCCAACTTCAATGGCAATGTGTATCCTGTCCTTGATGTGCAGTGATACGACTGATGTGAATCAGAAGCTTCTCTACAACGATCATTTATTTATACCTTACAAGTACATGCATCTCCCTTCATAAGCATAGCTTAAGTGGATTGAGTTTCGGCTGTGACCCAAATGGATATCCTCGCATGGTGACGAACATAGTAGAGGTCACACCCGGCCTACCGTGGGTGTTGAGATTTCCAAACTTGGGTAGTTTGTACTCATTGTGAACGAGCTCGAAGGTCGCGACGTTGTAGCCAATGTAATCTCCCCAAGTATTGTAGAGATCAACAACTCTGGTCTCCACTGGTAGGGTCACTTGGAGGTGCTTTCCAGGTCTGTCCTTGAGCTGGTGGAAGTTGACAGTCCTTTTGTGCGTGTTCATGTTCAGATTTGGGTCCTGCACACATACATTTTCCGGCTTATAAATGCCTTCAGTCCACAACGTCAGTTATTTAGGAATAATCTTCAGTATTAATAGTCCTTTTGGTGAAAAATTCAAGTTTGTGGCATTGTGTTAATTGTATATGATGAAACTTATACCAAATTTACTAATTAATTAATTCAGAGGTCATTGTACCAAATTTAGTAATTAATTGATTGACAGGTCAATTTGGAATCCGTTTTAATAGCTACAAATTTGAGTGCCTGCTTTATAAATTATTAAATGAATACATTTACGTTCGTAATAATAATAAAGCTGGTGCATTAATTAATAATAACAATGGTGCGGTGTTTAGTTTTCAATGTAATTGCGATTTTTTTCCATAAAATTTCCTTTTGTCAAACCACCATAATACATGATTCAAAGCCTAATGCAGGTTACTTTGTTAAATGTTTAATTTATTATTATTATTTTTTTTGAACAAAGGGAATGTTAAATTTAATTTATTAGTATTATTTGAAATGCAGAATAGTAACAAACCGTTTACTATATGATTAAAGACTCACTAATTAATTGAAGACAGCAAGAAACCCTTTACTATATATGATTAAACGGAAACGAATTAGTGACAGAAGCAAGATAACAAGAAGAAGTGACAACATCAGCCACATACATGTCAGAGTTAACAACATTAATTTTCGAGATAATTGTTGAAGTATGATAATCTTACCAGTCCATCTGCCACAAGTATGTCTCCGTGTCTCACCATGGCCTGGTCAGGTGTTTTGTATTCATCAATGATTTCGAGGCCCTTTTTGATGACGAAGTCATCAGTTTCAGCATTGATAAGGTAGTTATACTCTTTGTAAACTCGGGCAAAGGTTGTTGTTGCGGTCAAAGGGAACTCGACACCCTCGTCAGCGTCATCTTCACTTTTCACTGTGACGATCAGAACTGGAGAAGGAAGTACCTAATCTGCAGCACGGGTAATGGTGGGTGAGGGCTTGGTTGCTGCCGGAAGAGGCTTCGCCGTAACCACCTTAAGCTTTGGAGTTGCATCCTTCTTCAGAGGTGGATATTTTTCATCTTCGATACCCACCAATTTGTCAATGCCAGCTATGTAGCCCTTGACCTTTTGAAGGTTGTCTTCAATCTTAGCTGCTGTCAGAGCAAAGGAAGATACAACACTTGGTTCAGGACTGCTACCAAAGTTGATCTCTTTCCTCATGTTGCTCAAGATGAGTTTGGAAGTCTGACCCTTTTCATTGTTGCAATTCTTTTTCTTAAATTTTGGTGTTTGTTTGTTTGTTGTTATTGGGAGGACTTCTTGAATGAGCAGATGGTGGCATCTCATCAGATTTAGTACACTGAATAGGTCTCTTCCCAAGTTGTTTTTCTATTGGTGGGTGATTGGGTTCTAGTGAGGAAGATGACATGTTTTTGGTTTTCTGGTTATGTTTAGGGTTTCTGGAGAAGTTGAAGGTGAGAGGAGGTTTGTCATGCAATGTGGATTATATTAGCATTGATAGTCAATGGGTCAATTCCCGCCAATTTCCAACTCCTGGATAACCCAAAACCAAAATCAGTATGCCTTGCTTCTAAACTTACACAAAAACAGTAAAAAAGCAAGAACTCCTTTTTTGAGAGAAAAGCGCTTTTTACCCTTGTAACTTCCAATTAATGTATTTTTTAATTTGGTGGTAGGAGATTGCTGCAATATTGTAATATATTTCTTGTACTATGTAGGACTCCTTTTTTTGAGAGAAAAGGCTTTTTTACCCTTGTGAGTTTTAATAAATGTATTTTTTAATTTGGTGGAAGAAGATTGTTGCAATATTGTAATATATTTCTTGCACTATGTAGGACTACTTTTCTTAAAAAATGAATAAATTATGTGTTTCCTTAACATTGTGAAGGAGATTGTGTGAAGTGGTTATTCCTGGAAAAGGGTTGGTAGGGGCAGCTGCATGCTTCAGGCATACGTCCCATCTAGTGTCAGGGGTAGCATGGATTGGTCATTGGGCAGCCCATGAAATCTTGTACTAGTTGTTTTCTATTGTACGGTTGGAGCAATTTAATAATATTGTTTTACTTGTCCTACTCGTTTACATTCTTTATGGAAGCCATAATTGCTTATCTTCCCTTGTACGTTTCTGTTTGAAGGTAATTTGTATTTCACTTTGCTTCACAAATCACTAGTGAAAATGTTAAATCAGTTACGTATTCGTGAATGTTATTATGTGGTTAATCTAAAAAATTAGTTTGAGTTTATTTAGGAACCGCTTTGCCAAAGGTTTTTTTTTAAATCAAAATGATTACATAATCCATATAATTGTAAATCCAATTAAACCAAGTGGTTAGGAGATGTACTCAAATATTTACGGAAGTAAATTATAACTTCAGTAATATATATTTCGCATGTATTAGGCGTTTCTTATTTGATACAAAAAATAATTACAGTTATTTATATTTATCAAATGTAACGATAACAAATTTCTGGTGATTACTGCTATTATTTGGAAAATTAATAATATTCTAAAGTAATTTACCTTATAAACCTAATTAGTTATTTAGTTGAGTCTATTACTCCATATTCTATCCAAAAAAAATTTGGAGTAATAAAAAATATGTACCACGTTGAGATTATATTGAAAAGTTTGAAATCTTTGAAAAATTATGACGAAGTATAATATTCAATGTTATCATGTTAAGTGGCCATACACTAAAATATTTACAATAATTTTGTTTTTGTTAAATTTTCACATATTAACCATTAAATTACATCATCCTTTGTCAAAAAAATATAATGGAGTATGAAAATTGGACATTTTCAATTTGTATTTGTAATAAGGGATTTTGCGAAAAATAAACCCTTTATATCCTTTTTATTTTTTGCGAAAAATAACTTTTAAAATGGTTTTTACGAGATGAAACCAAAAACTCTTCGTCATAGGTGGTAACCTTAAAAACTCTGTACTCCTGCATTAGTCCATATTATTGAAATTATGGGACTTCTCAATTTTTGTCACCAGGCTCCGAATCATACAACAACTGTTTAATTGCCTGTCAACAATTCCTTATGAAGTTGTGATACCCATGGTTATTAAACTTTCGATTTAAATCTTGAAATATTCCGATTTAACGATCCTAATTGGCGAAACGATTTAAATCGAATCTACAACTTTCATGAAAACTGCTTAATTTGCTTTCATAGTTCACTCCTACTCGTCGTTTTCATCAATGATTATATTAGTAGCAGTTCGTTAAGCACATGATTTGTGGTCTTACAATTCTAATCTTAACCCGTTTTAATGAATTTTTGTATAATTAAAGGACCACATAATAATCTAGCAGCGTTTAGTGCAAATTAACTAGCCTCACTGAAATTGGGTTTATTTTGGTTCAGTTTTCTTGGCTCGCTTAATTGTAATTGAATCATCATTACGTTTGTCAAGGTCTATAGATTTTACTTTAGGGTCTTTGATTTCATTTCACCTTGGTCAAATTGATATCAAAATCAGTCAGGTTTAGTTGACTTCTGTTCAGCTTAGTGCACTGAAGTTCAGTTCATCTCAGTTAATTGAAGTATATCTTACTCTAGTTAGGACCGTTATTATAGAAACGTAAAAGTCAATGTAAGACAGACATTAAAGTTACTTCATCCTAAGCAATCTTCGTAATACCTAAATGACATTTGTCAGTGAGATAACCCTTAAGATTAAGAATATGTGTAAGGTTGTGACAAACCTGACACCCGTCGTAATCATCATTGTTTGAAACTAACACTCATCGTATTCATTATAATCATTATAAACCTAACTATCATCAAGTTTCATCATCCATGTATGAAAATCCGGGTTGATGATATTGAAATCAATTCAATGCTAAAATGGTTGTTGAAACGAAGTCAATAGTACAGGAGATGATTTTTTTTTTTATCGAACAAATCATAGTTACGGTTTGTAAAGTCTTTTATTATTAGGTTGTTGTTGCCATAGTCATTTTATTCATTAACATTCTTATAATGCTTCTAATCGCTATGCCTAACAATCATTAATGCAAAGACATTATGATCATTGTCACACTAAAATTTGGACAAATAACACATACTAATCTTTTTATTATTGTAATAAAATTTGTCACGAATATAATAATTATGATTTCGATTACATTTATTAGGATTTCGATGTCTAACGTCAAATAATTGAAAGGAATCATTGATAATGTTCATTTGGCGTTTTAGGGTTTGGGGTTTGAGGGTTGAGGGTTTGGGGTTTGAGGGTTTGAGGGCTTGGATAATAGAACAAAAATTTTGTCTCATTCGATTTTTTTTGTGCTTCTTGTGGGTGAAATTTGATATTGTGCTTGCTGCCGTCGATTTACTCAACGTTTGTTTCATCCAAGGGCAGCAGATGTCGATCCGTGTGCTTCTTCATTTCGATCCGTGTGCTTCTTCATTAGGAAACTTACAACCGTCGATCAACTTCATCAGATGGTTCACATGTAACACCTTTTCAAAACGGATTGACAAGGTTTTGTGAGAAAACAAGTACCCCCCCCGATGAATGCCACGTTGTAATTGCATTCAGAAAAATGATCCAACACCATCAATTAGAATTTCAAAATTTTCTGCCCATTTTTCTTTCTATAAATACCTTCCCTCCCTAATTCCCCTCACAGCAGCCCAAAATTTCCAAAACCCTTATTCTGAAAATTTGGTAATCCCTGTTTCTCTAAGTTTCCCAAAACCAGTTGCTCAACATGAGTATCACCCCACCTCCGTCATTCAAAAAATGTTCGGCCGTCGTTGAGCTCATGGAACCCCTTTGTGGCACCAGAAGTGAGCTTGACTTTGGTCAATTTCACATACTTCCTAATCTTTGGTCCGGGTAAAATGTGGCTCGACGACAATGAGGTCAGCGACATCATCCTCCACCCTGCAGCTGAGAGGCCTAACACTCTTACCCGTTTGATGATAACAACTGGCAACGGTGACCAGGTCCCTGGCCACCTGCCAAACATCTCGGACATGGTTGGAAGGTTGTCCTTGGTGGATCATAAAAAGCGCCTCAAAGAAATTGTTGAGAGTGAACCTGGTATGCCAAACTCTCAAACTAGGTTCTTTGATGAGATAATTGATCCAGCTCCTGTGCTAGATCTATCTCGTCCAATATACTTGCTCGGTGCCGAGGAGGTCATCACTCAGGTTGGGAGTCACACAGATGGGTTACGGGTGTACGCCATTGATGAACGGGTGACTTCAATTGGAGTCGTTGTCAAGCAGGAGATCCTCCCTAACCGCAACCCAACAAGGGTCCACAAAGTGAAGTTCGTTCCCTATTCGGTTAGTGGGGTGAGGTCAACAATTTGGAACTGCCGTGGGTATGCAAGACCTTCCCTCCCTGAAAATCTGAGAAATATTTTGGCTGCACACAATCCTGCAGCCCTTGTCATCACTGAATCAAGGGTATCTGAGGCCAATTTTCGTCTCGTGTTTGAGGAGTTGAAGATCGAGATGGAGTGGGAGATTGATGAGGTTGAAAGCTTGTACGGTGGGGTCGTGGTCTTGTGGGACAAGAAGAGGGTGGATGTTGACCTGACTAAGGCCCCGGGTGATAATGAACTCCGTTTCCTTAGTGACATCAAGGTTAGTTACTCTTTGAATTTGGCATTTTCTGATATTTATGTTTGATGATTTTTGTGGATGATTTTGCTAATTGTTGTTCACAAAGTTAGTGTTAATGTGTCAGCGTTGTGGATGATTATTTGGTGTGAGTTAGTGTTTGATAATTTTTATGATGATATATATGTTTGATGATTTTTGTGGATGAATACTGGGTGTGAGTTAGTGTTAATGTGTAAATTATTTTTGGGAAGTGTTACTGAAATATGAATTAATGTCAATGATGTGCATTATTGTTTTATTTTGGGACTAAATAATGATAAATGACATGGTATAAAGCATTCAACATTCATCCTGAAGTACCGTACTTATTTCTTAACTAACTCAGAATTAATGAGTTTGATGAATCGTGACCAACAGCTATTAATTTAATTTCCAGTTACCTGATGAATTTTGAAATAGTACCGCAAGTGCACGGTGTCTGTTGTTAGTAGATACTTAGCAAATACGGGTCGATCAACATGGAGAGGAATTCTATTGATTAATGTTCAATTACTTAACTATTCAGACAGAAAAGTTGTTGATTGACTAATAACTAAGGTGAAATAAACTAAATCACAAGAGAAGGAAATTTATCAAATAATTAAAATTCTAGGGCATTTGATCGGTCCACCATGCTTATACCAATCAGGAGGGCTCAGAAAACTAATAATACTTAGGTATAGGGTCGAGCAATTAGAGTAGGCGTTAATCCTATGGTTAGGTCTTAACACTCTCAAGGCAACATATACATTATGGTCACATCACATAATCAGACTCACCAGTGTGTTCTAGGCCTCTAAAAGTAGGATCTCGATCAATACAAATAATTTTTAGCCAGAAACGATTCATGAAATTGTACAATAACATAAATCGCAGATAAAAAATGAATCACACTAGAATTGCTCTAACCACAACCTAATTATCAAATAAATCAAGAAAAATAAATCATGGTATAAACATGGCTTCCCTCACTAAGCCCTAGAGAAGAATCTACTCACTCATGGCGAAGAAAACACAAACAATAATCATTGAAAAACTCATACTTGAAGCAATTAAAAAATAATAAGAGACAAATACTTGAAACCAAGTAAGAACTATGAAAGAGACAATTACCAATTGAAAGGAAAATTGAAGAACTTGAATTGAACTTGAATTAAACTCCAATGTGCAATAATTAGGGCTAGAGAGAAAACTAGAGTTTAGAGAACTAAGGATGCTTGAGAAAAATCAGAAAAAGGTCCTTGCCAAATATTTTACAATGCTATTTATACTAATTCTAAAAAAAGAACAAAAAAGGAAATAAAAAGTTTCGGAATTTCAGTTTCCGGGTCAACCGCCCGATCGGGCGGCAAGCACCCGACTCCATCAGGCGGCTTCGGGCGACATAAACTCCCAGCAGACATGGGCGAGCAGGGCGCCCGATCAGACTGGGCGGATACGCCCGATCGGGCGCCATCAACGAATTGCGAGTGGCGACATACGCCCGATCGTGCCCGAGGAGAATGCGTTTGAGAGGAAAAGGACCGCCCGACCTGATCGGGCGGGTCTTCAAAAGAGGCTTTCTTAGCCTTTAACACCAAGACTGCAAAGCTCTTCGCACCCGAAGGCTTTGGAAAGTAGCCTCGGGCCTCGGGAACTCATACATGTGCCTCCTAACTCTCTCCAATCCATTGTGGCATCAAGAATAGCAAAAATAGGAAAATAATTCCCTAAAACCTGAAAACTATCATAAGACACAAAACCACAACTAAATGGAAAGTGTTAGTATAAAATAGCTCCTAAGAGCACTATTTTGCACGCATTTCAATCAAAGAATCGGGGAGAAAAGAAGATATAAAACTATAATATCATCACCAAATATTGATTCGAACAGCTCACCATTTTGCATTTTTTCTGACAGGGACCCAAGTGTGAAGACAAAGATGAAGAGGATGATGAGATTAAAGACAGTTAGATTGATCATGCTGCCATGGGGGCAATTTTCAGATGTGACGGACCCCCAATGTATTCGGCTATGGCTGTAGTGGTATCTTATGTTCTATGTCTGGCTTTCGCGCACGTATTATGTGGACAGCTTGTATGTTTAGCTAGGAATGACCTACTAATTAGTAATTATAAGGGTTTGTGTACTGGTAATTACCTATGGTTGTTGTATTTAATTAGTAATTAGTATGATGCTGCCCTGTGACTTTGAAACTCTAATGTACTAATTTTCCACCTAATGTGGCCAGTAATATATATATATATATGGAAATGGGCATTTAGAAGTATATTGATGTTGGTAATGCTTTTCAAAAAATTCATTTACAGTTACATTATTTCGGTCATGGCGAAATTACAAGTACTAAACTGATTGATTGCTACTATCTAAGCAACTGAAACATGCATTGTTGTCTCGGTTACCATTGTCGTTTGGTAATTCTGAACTTAACAAGATCACAAATTAAATGCGCAATGCTCAATTTTGAAAATAGAAGATGTACAAGATCACAAATAATCAATTCTGAATTTTAAAATTAATCTTTGATTAACTCCAGAATAAACTTCAGCGTTAGTACACTGCATAAGCAATATTTTTGACCACTTTCCATCTAAACCTGAGTACTTAGCCTAACAATTAATGAAGATTAAAACCTACAGTTGGGATTTGGAAATAACTGTTAAAATTAGTGGCAGCCTTCCAATAATGGAGTTGCGCTTTGACATAGACATTTCATACATATCTTAGCCTCCAAAGGGGAAAGCAACAATAGCATCAAAGTGTACCGCATACATCGGCAGAAAGTATTCCCAAATACAAAAACAAGGACAAAGGATGCTCCAAACATCGAATCTTCTCGTGACAAGCCATGAACATTACAGTTCTTCCATTGTTCACATGTTATGTGTTCTGCTACCCTGCAAGTTCAAGAGAGAACCTGTCAGTGACACTTCAGTGTTGATAATATCCATATGGAATCTGTTGCAATTTTGCTTTATATACATGCCTTGTAGACAAAAGACCCAGGATCTCAAAACCCTCCCCCTTTCAATATCAACCAAATCAGAACCAATATCGTCCTTCGAAACAACAGCAGCCCAAGTGTTCATCTCAAATGAGCATCCCTAATGGACACCCCCCCTTTGATGAGGTAAGCCGTGGCAGTTTCCACATAGGTAAGGTAAGTGAAATATGTGGTGAAAGTAGGATTGGTAAAACTCAACTTTGTCTACAGTTGCTAACAAGCACACTTATAGGAGAGGAATTTGGGGGGCTGAATGGATGGGGGTGTATATATCGTACATGCTTGCTCTGCCAACTCAAAGATTGCATCAAACGTTAAGAGCACGTATAGGAAATTCAAATAATGTCACGAAATGCATGGACAGGGTAATATCGATGCATGGAACAACTCCGTACGAGCTAGTGGACATGGTAAATCGCCTAGATCTAATCCTGAAAGGTCCAGGGCAGCATAGAGGTAGGGTAAGAGTAATCATACTTGACTCAATTTATAACTATGTAACCTACCAATTTCCAAGCACGACTGCCGGCTTCAAAGAAAGGGCACAAATTATCAAATCAGTTGGGTATGGGCTCCATAAATTAGCCAGCACTCACAATATTGCAGTGATCGTAACAAACACTGCAGTGGAAAGCCAAGGGAGCACTAACTCCAACACCTTCACAAGCAATGGCAGGCTGCTACAATCGGGTGTGGGTCAACATTGGGAAAAAAACTGAGTTGCATGCTCTTTATGGCAAAAGAGGCAAACAATGAAGGGGTAGAAAGGAGGATTTTCTGTCGGGTTCCCCCGGGGACTAATACAAACATCCATGACAAATGCTACTTCAAAATTGACAACACAGGAATTACCTCCCCATGATTTACTATTTAACATAAGTTGTTTAGGTTGCAAAGTGGAACCTGTATTTCACAATTAAATGAAAGCCACTTTATAGCATGTACTGTAATTCCGCAATATGTAAACATAGAGTTTAATTCAATAATATGTAAACATAGAGTGTAATTCAATAATATGCAAGCAGTAAGTTTTACCATCAAAATTCATGGCCAAAGAGTTCCTATTCAGCAATTTATCACCATCAAACACACCAGCCATTGATGGCTGGTATGCCACATTGGCAAAAGAAACAATCTTTTTGCGCTTCACCAGTATGCCACAAATATGGAATGTACATCAATAAACAACCAGAATTGGAGCAAAACAAGAAAATGATATCCAAACTAAGGCAAAATTTTTAAAACATACCAGGATCTTCTTCGCAGTGGTTTGCTGGTTATCATCTTGATTAACATTTGCCTGAAGTGATTCACCTTGAAGTGATTCACACAGACCGTTGGTCAGCAGTAGTATAATGTAGTTACGCAGCAAATTTTAAAACACAATGTGAACAACAATTACCTGACTATCACTAGCAGCAACTATTTTACCCTTTTTTCTCCCCTTCTTCTTGGTCACCTCAGTGCTCTGATCATCCCCAAAACAGACCGATCCCTTCCAGCCTATCTCAACACTAGCCTTGAAACGTGTTGCCCGAGGACGACCCCTCTTCTTTGGAATTGTAGGATCTTTAATATGGCCACGGGCATGTGCGGCACTTGTTGGAGTACTATCATGGTTGAACTCTTCAGGGGTCTCACTACATTGAGACTGAATGGGCGGGGAGGAGCTTCGATGCAATGCACCATCAGAATGCAGTGCCGCTGCTGAGCTGCCATTCGGTGACAGTCCATTTGACTGACCAGCTGAGGTCGACACACCCTGCTGCTCATCTTCTTCTTCATCAGCCCGGACCTCTTCCTCTATTTTCTTAAGACCCCTGAGCACAATATCTGTCTTCTTGTCCGACTTAACAGTCAAATCAGTCAACGGTTCATAGGCAACAACAAGCCTATCAAGCTGCTTCACCTATTCAGTTCTTGATAAGTCATGGTAGGCAACCCAAACACTAGTGTGCTTCCGTACTACATCTTTTCTCCATCGCCGGAGAATGTATTTCTCGGGAAATTCTTCGATGTGCAACTTATCATATAATCGTATCAAATGCCTACACATTATGCCATGAGTCTCGAACATCTTGCAACCACAAACTGCTTCTCGAGTTTCAGCATTGAATAGAACACAGTAGTTAGTCCGCCTAGATGTTAGCACCCAATCATGCTTTTCTTAAGGTAACACCCACACATGATCTTCAATAAGGAACTCATATGTGCTCGGTGTCAACCTTCTTCTCCTCATTTACCAAACAGTAGGTCACTTTCTCGCACTCCCTCTGCAGAACCTTATATTTTTTAACTGGTATAAATCTTTTGAAAAAATCATTCGGCCGCATAACCTATCGAGTAGTTGCGCACCCATTTAAAACTCCTCTCATCCGCGGCCTTCTCCTGTGATATACGCTTCTCAACGGCTGCTACATACTTCTCACCGAACTCACATAACATAGTGTGTCGGGTCACAAACTGGTCAAAGAAGCTATGGATACTCTCCACCCGCTGAGTGGATCGCATGCCAGCCCAAAAATGGTCTGACATGAATGACGGAACCCACATATGCCTCTACACGTACAGATTGGTCAGCCACTCATCATTCACCAACCCGTAGTCCCTAATCAATTGAGACCACCTACTTTCAAACTCCTCATTGTTTACACTATTGTGCACAATATCAAGCAACTTCCTCTTCAGCTCAAAATACCTACAAATCAGCACATTAGTCAGTATAAAATAAAGGAACTAAACATATCAGCCACAAAGAATCTATGGTGAGCATACTACACTTACTTCTCATGTGCCCCAAGCTTGTATGGCAACTTCTGTGCCAAATGCACCATCGATGAGGAGCATTCGGCATTACAACTTCCAAAGGCCGCCTCATGGCTGCAGCCTGATCCGTCAAGATGGCCCCGGGCACCACACCATGCATGCATTTCAGCCACTACCGGAAAACCCACTCAAACGTGTCGCAGTCCTCCTTGGAAATCAAGGCACATCCGAACAGTACAGTCTGCCCATGGTGATTCACACCAACAAAGTTGGCAAAGGGAAGGGCATACTGGTTCGTCAAGTAAGTTGTGTCAAAGCACACAACATCACTGAACTCCTCATATGCAGCCCTACTACGCGCATCCACCCAAAAGATGTCCTTCATCTTTGCCTCGGAGTCAAGCATGTGTGAGTGGTAAAAGTTGAAGTTATGCTGCTGCATCTTGTCAAAATATGCAACCAATGCATTTGCATCCCCGCCTTCCATCTTCAACTTTCTAACTCCATCCACTACATGTCTCATATCCTTCTTAATGAACGGCATATTGTCATACCCTCCCCAATCACGTGCCATACACGAGTGAATCTTAGCAACAGGAACACCACTTGCCGAATCATTCAAGACTCTTCTCTCTACACTCTTGTTGAAGTGTTCCATCCTATACTCCTTCACAAGATTCGCCTGACTGGGAGCTGCTTTATGTCCAGCATGTTCCAAGATAACTTTTTTAATAAGCCACTGCCTTGCTTCATTCATCTTTGCATAGACCATTGCGGTGCACCAACACTTCTTCGTTTCGCGCTTCCGAGGATTACCTAAATCTTTTTCACCAGCCTCAACCAGGTCCGGATGCTTTGCCCTCCTCTTAGACCTCCTTTTTTCCTTCGTGTCTGCGTCACCAAAGCATTCACATCGCCAAGTCGTGGCCGTACGTTCTCCCTGCTTATTATACGATCCTTGTGGCCTAGTCACTCCAAACCCCTTCATGCTTTGCATAATTCTTGTAGAATGCTTCAACTGCAAGAAGAGAAGGGAAAAACATACCCACTGCTGGCACCTCAACACAATCCTCTACATGCTCCTCCTCGGCATTCTCCTCTGCATGCTCCTCCTGAACATTCTCCTCTGCATGCTCCCCCTCAGCATTCTCTTGTACATCCTCCACATGAACATGCTCCCCATGAACATTCTCATCCTCATGCTCCCCATGAACATTCTCCTCGGCATGCTCCTCCTCAACATGCTTCTCACCATGGTTCAATACCAGTCCAGTACTTCTCCTTGGACTTAATCCCAAAGACAGAGGATTTCCATCCAGTAATGCAAGCTGCGCATCGGGGAAGGAAGAGTCTGCAGCAAACCTTGGACTCCTTGTTAGGGGAGAACTATTCTCATACTGACAAGCATCCATCAAGACATCCTCATCCAACTGATCATCTTCTGACAATGTCAAGTTCTCAGGACCTACAAGAAGCAACACCCTTGCCTAATTGTTACTTCCAGGATTCCAAATGACTTCTGCCAGACTCAGCATCTACTAAGCAATTCGAACATCGTAACAAATTGAAACATCTTACAGCTACTAATCAACTCAACAAGCATTTAATATTGCTTCAAAACAGAATTAACAAACTCATACCTAAACATTACTAAACCATGTCCAAAAACCTTAAAGATTACTCATACCGAAAGATAGAATTATTCAACAATCTATCACAGTGCTTCAATTCACAGCGCATGAATATGAATAGTAACTTCAAAAAATGCTGAAATTCCTAACAAACACTTTTCGATGAAACAACATACAAATTCTACAGAATATCTGAACAAATAAATTTGAACAGCAGCTATTGAATCCAAACTAAGTAGAAAATAACACATCACTACACTGATAAACACCCAAATACAATATACTGATATACAACCAAATTGAGGACATTACCTTGAAAGCAGACCTCCGAATTATCTCCAAACTCCCTTCCGGCGCCGATTCGCAAATTTCAATGACAACAACTTCCATTCCCGCCATTTTCTCTATCCTCTCTTCCGCAACTACGTCTTCCACACTCCAATCTTACTCACCCAATTTCTCCCCTCTCAATTTCGGCCCCAAATTAAACCCTAGGTTTTTCTTTTCCGTAATTTTTTTTTTTTTTTTTTAATTTTTGATTTTTGTACGCTGATTTTGAGCTAATTTCCAAATTCTCTCTTAAATTGCAGGTTAAGAATCTCCCACGATGCTGCAAAATCATCGAAGCGGCTTTACTATGTACAAATACCTTCTTGCTGTAGTAGTAGTAATGCAGAAATTAACCCTGATATAACCCATGATTCTTCCAAGGTATATATCAACTTTACAGTATAATCTTCATGCTTTAAAATGTCAACCCTTTTCTCTTAGATTCTATTAGTTTCATGAAAGTCATGTTGTTAGTTTGATGCTATATCAGAATTTTATTTTATTTTATTTAATTTTTAATTTCTTCATTATGTTTGCGACTCAATTGTATTTCAATCTAATTTGTGCTTACTGAGCATGTATTAAGCAATTCAATAGTTATCAAGTATGAAATTATGATTCACAAATTCTTTTTTTTGTGGTCATGTTCGAACTAGTAGTGTTTTGATAAGGTTGAAACTGGCAATTTAGATCCAACAATCATTTGTATAACATTATATATACATTTGGATAAACATTAACAATTTGATTGAAAATGAAAAATTTGATGGTAGACGATGATGAACAAATGAACAAATTGATGATTGTGTGCATTTGACTTCCTACACACATGATTGTAGGATCTACTAATTGGTTGAAACATGAAAGTTAATACCAAGTAGCTGCTTTAAAAGCTATTGTTTAGCTTTGCCTTTAGTATTGGATGATACTAGCCTACTAGGAGATTGGACATGGTAGTCTTTTAAGAGTTTGAATGTTTAATAAGATCAAGGGCTAGACTACTGCTTTAATAACTTCTTTATGGTTTAGGGGCACTTAACACAGTAAGGGTGTGCGGTAGAGGACCATAAGCAAAACAATTACTGGTGGAATATAATGGCGTCATGCCTTTGCCAACTATTGGGGATTTTGTAGAAGGTTTAGTGTGTGATATGGATACTTATTGCTGAAAATGTTTTGATACTTTTTTTAATAGTCATCAATATGAGGAGTAGGGTCTATTGCAACATGATGCAATATTGATGTACATACTATTATGTGGAAGGTTGTGATATCATACTACAAGAGCAATCCAATGGTCACATAATGATCTTAAGTTGTTTGTTGTTTGGGTATAGAAATTCATTTGGTTAAGAATGTGGAATAGGCTGAGGAGGAAAATAGTTAGTTAAAGTGATTGGAACCTTAGTGCAAAGAGTTTACTATCATGAATTCATGATCTCTTTTTGCTATTGAATAAGATCCATGATGCTTTGAGGAATTACAGTGTCACACCCATATCATTTGCTGGATATGCTTATGCTTGATTTGCTGTCGGTTATCTCTTTGTGTTACTTATGTAGGAGTCAGGCATTAACGTACAACTTCCTAGAAGAAGTTTGCTCGTCCAATTTACTTGTGATGCTTGTGGTGAAAGAACAAAACGGCTTATAAATAGATTAGCCTATGAACGAGGAACGGTTTTTGTCCAGGTATTCTTGAATTATTGTTGTTTTCAAACTTTTGTTTTGTCTAGTTGGATTGGTTGTTTCATCTATGCTTCATATTTTTATTTTTTTGAAAGGAATCTATGCTTCATATTTTAAAATTGAGTTTGTGTAGATTTTGAGCACTTGTCGTATACAATTTGGAAATTGAATTAACAATATGTACGGTTTTATGCCCATGTTATATGAGTTTATTATTAGTCTTAATAATTTGTTTCTGCTTATACTGACCAATTGTGAGGGAAGCTTTGTAATTTTTGTTACAAACTTTTATTTTCTATATTGGAATAAAAATCTTTGTAGCAAAAGGGTGAATCAATCTAATGGTGCAGTATCACTCTGTCTGCTTTTCAACTAATATTATGAAGGAAAGGGACATTGCCCGTAAGGAGAACTAGTGAACAATCGATCATGTATCAATGGTTTGGGATAATTTAGTTTCTCTTTGATATTGGCCAGACTGCTATCTAGCAACCGGGGATAGAGTTGCACTTTGTCTATAACATTCTAACATTTTATGGTTTATCTGTGTATGATAGATGGATAGTGGTCATCAAATCATTGATTAGTATTGTTTTTATCTTCGGATTTCTAATAGAGGGCTAGAGGCTATTATGAGGTTTAGTCGCTGAGTCACCCCCCTTTTCTTTTGTAAAGATTTTCAGCTCTTGACAATCCATAACAATTCAAATAATAGGGTTTTGAAGGTTCATTCCACTGTAGCAAGATACATACTTCATTCGTACTTCTTTTATGATAATGAATGTCGGTAGATTGTACTTTTGACTAAATTTTGAAAGCTGATGCATATGTGCATTCTTGATGTAGGTCTAGTTGAATGTTCGATAGAAATCTTGCTTGATAGTTTGGTGGAAAAATGAAAAATATAGCCCATTTCTGATGAGACTTTTTTTGTGTGCTGAACTACTTATTAAAGTAACATATAAAGTATATAATTTTTTATCACAACAATTATGCTTAGGACTCAAATCTTGTAGGATGCTTAATGCATTATTTCTACATTTATCAGAATCCTTCATAACTTAAATTCTGTAGTCCTACGTATTTTAATTTCATACTGAAAATCGTTATGAATCACAACTGTTATTCCTGTTTTCCTCAGTGCGCAGGGTGTCTCCAGCATCACAAGCTAGTAGACAACCTGGGTCTTGTGGTCGAATATGACTTTCGGGATGATACTAATCAAGATTAAGATGAATGTGTAGAATACTTTTTCCCCCTGTATGATACCTCAGATGCTTCTTTTCTTTTCAAATTACTATCAACAGGCTGATATCTCTCTTTGGTAAGAGAGTTGGTGTATCTTTTAATGAAGTAGAAACAGTCTTTTTCAAGGTCAAGATTGTTTCCTTTTCTCAACCTTTACAGTTTGCTCCTGTTGTTTCTTGCACTACTCGGAGGTAATTTCAATACCTTATGATAGTTGATTGGTGCTTTTATAATTCTCGATAAAAACATTTTATCTAATGACTGAGAAGTGAAAAGATTGTCACATGGAAAACCAGGTGATAAGTTGTTTGTAGATAAACCACTAATCAATGGGTCATGTTTTTGGGTTGGATTGTACCTCTACTCACTTTTTGTGGCAGGCCAACTTCATCAACTCCTATTAGATCAAAGGAAAAATTGATGGGAATAATCCCACCTTTGGACGATCTTCTTAAAACAGTCCCACATTTTGATTAACTCAATATAATCCCACCTTTGAGCCTTATTTTCTTATACTAGTCCTTTACCTGTTGGTGACTTGCAATTGCAGGTAAAACCTCCCAATTGATACTAAACGATACTTAACATATTTTCCCCCCTTAATCCCCTACTCCCTTTTAAGATCCCCTTCTTCTCCCTTCTTCTGCTTCTTCTTTCCTCCTCCTTTATGCTCTCCTCTCTGTCAACTCTATCATCCCATATTCCCAGCTTTGTCAACTGTCAACAAAAAATATGGCAAGATCACAACGAACCAATTAAAGTATTGTATGCAAGAACATAGAAGACAAGGAGTGCCAAACAGTACTTTCCATGATTATAAAGGATCAATCAGCAGTTAGAAAAACTTGGATAAAGGAAATCACTAAAATCAAAGTAATTGTAATTTGAATTAAAAAAGACCAACTAGTCTTAGGTGAATGCTTAGTTATTAATTGCTACGTTAAAAATTTTGAGTACTTATCTCTCAGTATCTAATAAGTATATTAAATGAATGTTATCTTAGGTGAATGATATCATCGTTATCTCTGATGGTTGGCGAGTGTGAAATTTCATTTTGTGCATTACATGCTTATCTTTGATAGTGAAGTATCTGTATCTCAATCTGGGTACTTTCAATTCTGTTAAATAAAGTTGTCTTCTTCTTTTTTTCTTCCAATTTTCACCCTGAAAACCCCTAAATTCTGTTCATTTTTTCTTCCAATTTCTACTTTCATATCTCCCCTTCATTCAATTCGCTATTACAAATTATTCTCTTGATGCAATTGTTGGGTTCTCAAATCATCAAAGAATCATGATTTATGCTTCGATTCTCTTTGATAGTGAATGTATCTCAATCTGGGTACTTTCAATTCTGTTAAATAAAGTTGTCTTCTTTTTTTTTCTTCCAATTTTCACCCTGAAAACCCCTAAATTCCGGTAGTATATTTCTGTGGTTATGATCATTATTTGGCAAACAATGGTATATTGGTATATAAACTGCATGATGTGAATTTAATTCCATAAGTTAGGAAGTTTGTCTTGATTATTCATCTCTGTATTTTGTTATATCCTACTAACAGCGATGAAAGCCAAAGTCTTAAATTGAGATTTGCGATGATTGCTTGAATTTACCAAGAAGTGCGGTTTCTTCTGTTGCAATTGGAATTGAATTAGATGTTGATCCTGCTTATTATTCTTCCCAAAACCCATCTTCTCTGTCCTCCTACAAAAACCATTAAAAAAATCCTAGCTTTGAATTTCAAGATTTTGGAAGTGCCCAAATGAGAAAAAAAAATGATTTTGGATGAATGTGAATCTCATAATTGATGGTAAATTCCAAGAGTTCTCTAAGTGAGTTGATTTTTTTTTTTGGACCCAGTGAATTATTGGGGAAGGGAAACTGGAAAATGGGAGATTTGAAAAAAAAAATTAATGCTTTTTAATTTGTTAGGGAAATTAGTGTGCAAAGAGAGAGAAAGTGTGAAATGGCTTTTGGTTTACTGGTATCATCAGGTTACAAGTTAACCTGGACCAATATGAGAAGATAAGCTCATAGGTGGGATTATATTAAGTTAATCAATAGGTGGGACTGTTTTAAGAAAATCGTTCAAAGGTGGGATTATTGCCATCAATTTTTCCTAGATCAAAACTACATTTGGTAAGAACATTTATTTATATATTTGAAGTATTTCTGTGTCAGTAGTTCGGTACTCAGTAGCTTCTCAAAATCTCTTCAAATAAAAAAAATCTCTTCAAATATTTGAAGTACATTGTGTCAAACTTTCAACTGAAAGGAAGAAACCATTTATCCTATTAAGTTTGAGATCACAAAGCAGCAAGCAGAGCAGCTGCTATGAGTCCTGTCACCGCCCTACTCCACGGGTATCCTTGCTGATAAAATGGCATTCCTTTGTTCTGTTTTAATGACAGCATGACACAATTAGTCAGAAGAAGAAATAATATGTTTATCATAAAGAAAATAAAATGAGAAAAGAAAAGTGGTATCATCTAGATTTTACCAAATCTGGAGATGGTGCCGGTGATAAATCATCTGAAGTATCTGAAACCTCTGTAGGAGGTGCGGGAGGACTTGGTGGTATTGGTGCTGGTGCTGGTGCTGGTGCTGGTGCTGGTGCTGGTGTATGATGATGCTTGTGTTTATGCTTGTGCTTCCTCTTTTTCTTCCCCTCAGATGGTGCTGGTGCAGTTGAGGGCCCATTAACTGGTGCCAAACTTGGTGATGTAGTCACTGGTGCAGGTGCAGGAGCTAGTTTTGTGGGTGCCGGTGCAGGAGCTGGCTTTGTGGGTGCAGGTGCAGGGGCCTGGCTCTGTGGGTGCAGGTGCAGGTGCAGGAGCTGGCTTTGTGGGTGCTGGTGCAGGTGCCTTCTTTGTTGGGGCTGGTGCTGGTGCTGGTGATACCTTCGGTGGGGGTGATGCAGGGGCTGGTGGTTTAGCTGGTGGCTGGGCTGGTGGTTGAGCTGGCGGTTGGACTGGTGGCGGCGTCTGGGTTACTGGTGCAGGTGGTAGTGATGGTGTTTGTACAGGTGAACTAACTGGAGTTGTGGGAGGAGGTGGGCTTTGAGGCGGGGGAGTAGTTGGGCTCGAGACTGGTGGAGGTGATGAGGGTTGTGGAGGTGCTGAAGTTGGCGGGTTGGAAGAAGGTAAGGGTGGTGCTGGTGATGCATTAGTTGGTGACATTGCTGGCGCTTGCGCCTTTGCTAGTGCTATGACAAGGAAGATGGCATATAGCATGCAAACACACCTTAAATTAGCCATTTTTGGTCCAATAATGTGTCAAAAGCCAGAAAATGTAGTTCTATAGTATATTGAAAGGAAGGAAATCTTACGTTTGCTTTTTCCCATCACAAAATTAACATTGTATTAATGACATAAGAGTACAATTGTCTTCACTATATCCATCTAAAAATTAACCACCTGCTGGCTGCTATACAAAAAAATTCAATAGCATATATTTTGTCCTCCAATTGGGAATTTTCTCAGTTTGATGCAGCAACCTTGCTAGCTATAACCTATAACATTCCTTATTTAAGTTGTTTCTTTCGCAAATTTCAGTTGGAAGACCACGTACAAATTATGCTCGAAAGAATTATCCCTCTTCAGTTACGTTGTTGGTTTTGTAAAATTTGATGGAAGCGGAAACTCTACTTAACATGTTTGTCTCGTGATGACAAGGCTCTTGAGCGTTCCTTACTGTGATGCGGCTTCATTTTTGCTCTATCAACAACTATCATGTATCATCCACCCATTTATAATCTGCAATATACCAATTACCACTTACCAGCAAAGAGTGTTAGGCCTGTTAGCCTATGACTTGCAATTCTTTTTTCTTTTTCTTTTTCTTTTTCTTTTTTTCTTATTAAGCAAAATAACACATAATATTGAAAAATTAATATAATGATGATGCCTCTACGTGAGCCTACTTTGCCGTTCATCTCTTGGAGAGCTGCGGACTGCGGTAGCAGCATCCTCAGTGGTGTACTCAACAAATGCATATCCCTTCGACCTCTTACAGATCGATCTTATCCATGATAACCTTAACTGCAGAGAATATTTACAAGCAATTAGCATAGCAGCTGAATGTAGAGATCAAAGAGTTTAACATAATGAGAGTTTAGAAGAATTTCTTCTAAACTCTCATTATGTTAAACTCTTTGATCTCTACATTCAGCTGCTATAAGAAATTATCTTAGCTCTCCTATGTCCTTCATATGAAATAGAGTGGACAAGAACTCTTTAACTTCATGAATTTCTTGAAGATCAGTGCATGTTAGAAGCAAGTTATCCACATAGATTAAGATTGTAGTGAGCCTGCCTTGAGTGACTTTGGTGAACAGAGCATAGTCACATGTAGACTGTTGAAATCCATGCTCTCTAAGGGCTGAACAATGAACATAGCTTAGAGAACCATTGCCTGGGTGCCTTGTTAAGACCATACAAGGATTTTGTTAATTTACACACTTTAGCAGTCTTAGAATGATTTGCAAGTGGCTCCCCCTCAGACACAACATGTATCCTATCTCCTTGTTTACTATAACCTGGTGGCAATTTCATGTAGACATTTTCTTGAAGATCACCATGCAAAAAAAGCATTTTTTTACATCCATTTGATGTACATGCCACTCACACACAGACGCAACAGCTAAGAGTGATCTCACAGTAGCCATTTTTGCCACTGGGGCAAAAAGTTTCTTCATAATCTTCACCATACTTCTATCTATTACCAAGTACAACTAATCTTGATTTGTGTCTATTAATGCTGCCATCAAGGTTGTACTTAATTCTATGAAGCCATTTGCAACCAATTGGGGTTTTTCCAGGTTTGATCTAGGTTTTGCACAACAGTTTCTACAGGGTCGGGAGTTGGCATAGGTTCAATTTTTTCCTCATCGTCATCATAGCATGAATCAGGGATAGTGTAGTTAAGATCATGGAAGGTGTGAGCTTCTTTTTGGGCATTTTTGTGAAATAATCTGTAATGATAAATTGTCTCATATAATTTCACATTTCTTGAGACAAACAGTTTGTTTGTTTTAAGATCTAGAAGCTTATATCATCTTTGAGTTTGAGTATATCCTAGGAATACACCAGGTAAATATCTAGGGTTAAGTTTATTACTATCATTACTAGCATTACTAGCCATAACAAAACAGCCAAAGCATTCCATATGATTATAGTCAGGTTGAGCTTTGTGACGTACTTCATATGGTGTCTTGTGTCCCAGCAAGTGAGTAGGCAGCCTATTTGTGATATATGTAGCAGCTTGAACACACTCACTCCAATATTGTGGTGGCAACCCAGCTTGAAACCTCATAACTCTGGCCATTTCAAGGAGATTTATATTCTTCCTCTCTGCCTGCCATTTTGTTGAGGAGTGTTGACACATGATGTTTACTGTTGTATTCCAAGTTCATCAAAATAAGGCCCGCAATGCTTATCATCAAACTCCTTTGCATTGTCAGACCTAATCACCTTGACTTGCTTGTTAAATTGTGTCTTTGTCATGCTGATGAACCCTTTGATTGCAGTAAGGAAGTCTGACTTTTCCTTCAGCAAGTGAACCCAAGTTACTCTAGTGTGATCATCCACTAGAATGAGAAAATACCTATGCTTTCCTCTAATTGGAACTATATATGGTCCCTATATGTCAATATGAATCAATTCAAAGGATTCTTTTGCTCTTGAGGTGCTCAGCTTATATGGAAGTTTAGTGAGTTTGGCAATAGGACATGTGATGCAAATGTCCTTGTCAGCCTTGTCAAAACCTTCCATACCTGCTATTCTGCTAATTCTTTCCAGAGGTGCATGCCCCAGCCTTTGATGCCATAAAGTTATTTTTCCCACATTCTGAGGCTTTGTGATGGTTGCTGGCACTTTGAGCTGAAGTTGAGCACTCATAGCCTTGGTTTTAGACTTCTTTGACACCTTCATGTCACACATATCACCATTCTTCATCTTTTCAGCAGTTGCTGAACTGTCTCATTCACCAAATAATACAAATCATCCATTGATTTTCCCAATCCTCTTACAGCTCCAGTTGTGCTTTCCTGTATCACACAGTAACCAAGATGGAAGTTTACAGTATAATTTCCATCTTGAGTGAGTTTTTGAACTGAGAGTAGGTTGTGTTTAAAGGCAGGGACATGAAGAACTTTCTTCAAGGTAATGCCATTTCCCAGTTCAACTACTCCAAAGTGAGTAATTGCAGATGTCTCACCAGTTGGGAGTCTGATTCTTGGCTGATTTTTGGTAGCACTTGCTTTACTCAGGATTTTTTCATTTCCTGTCATATGATTTGATGCTCCGGAGTCAATAATCCAAGCATCTTCAATCATCTCAACTTGAAAACAACACATCATGCCAGAGTAACTTAAATCCATATCTTCATCATAATCATCAGTGTTTCCACTTTTAGAAGGTGGAGGTAACAACTTCATTAGTTGTTCAAGTTGTTGGGGTGTAATCACACTAGTGTTGTTGTTGCTTCCAGTGTTAGAGCTTGACTCACTATTATTACTCACATACCCAGCAAACTGCCTTCCACCACCTCTGTTGAATCTTCCACCTTGTTTCCATCATCCTGCTAACCTCCTCTGAAGTTTGTTCCACCTCTTCCTTTTCCTTTTGTATCAAACTGACTCCTTGGATGAGTTTATTCTTGGATACCCAACAACTGTCCAACACTTTTCCCTTACATGACCTGTCTTGCCACAGGCAGTGCACACAGGTAGGTAATTACTCTTGCTAAACATAGCAAGTGTTTCAGGTTCTTCTTTCACACTCTTGAGCACTTCCTTCTGCATTTCCTCTTGTTGAAGCATGCTGCAAGCAACTTCGACTTAGGCAAACTTATCATCGTGAGCATTTGGCTTCTCTAAAGAGTGTAACACTCATCTTCACCATTTAAAAACTGAAACAACCTGTGCTTATCTTCTTGTTTTCTCAGGGCATCCATATATGCTCTTATCTCTTCATTGAGGTTAGTTATGGGTGGAATGGAGTTCAGATCATCCAATTCCTCCCATATACCTCTCATCTCATTGTAGTATTCAACTACTGATCTTCCACTCTGTCTAGCTTCATACAAGCTTTTGTCCAATCTATACTTTCTAGTTCCATTTGTAACAGTGAATCTTTACTCCAACTGTCTCCACATTTGACATGCGTCATTTATGAACATGATAGACTTTTTTACAGGTTCATTAACATTAGCAAGGATCTAGGAGATGACCATAATGTTGCAAGTGTCCCATGCATCTTGCTTTACTTTATCAGTTTCATCCCTCTTTACCAAGCCTGTGACAAATCCTAACTTTCTTTTTGAAGCTAGGGATATTTCCATGGATCTCTTCCATGACCTTAATTGCATATTCCTTCCAATGTTTCTACTGATATGGAGTTTATTCCATCTGATGGATGAAGATAAAGTGGACCTATTTTGTATTATGGTGGAAGTAGCCATAGCTACTGATATTTAGGGAAAAATACAAGTTTTTGTATTTGTAGAGACAAGAGACTGAACATGCTAGGACTGCACTATTAAAGACTCAAACTTTCTATTTAATATGAACCAGCAGGTATGAACAACGCTAGGAACAATCAATATGCAGTAAAAAATGTAAACTTTAATGAGAAATTTAAGAGTTGTAGAACCTTGCTCTGATACCATGTTCACAATGTGAAATAAATCTCCATTCATCATCAATCATCTTCATTCTCGTTCATCTTTTATTCAATTCCAAAAACTGCTCTTACATGTGTTTTTCTCTCTCTCCTTTACATAATCACCACACCCTATATATATAGTAGCTTGCACTAAAACCTAGGAGGATTTACCCCACTCCTAGACTGACATCTGGCAGTACAAAAAGACAAAAGCACACAGTGCATTAATTCAGAAATAAACAGTTGGACTAACAACTAAAAACATATGGGCTTATAATGTTGGGCTAATATGGACTGATATCTTCAATGCTCCTTCAATAGTCTAGTACTGACAACCTCTAATTTAAGGTAACTCTTCGTTTTAATATATAAATTCGAAATATCAACTATTTATTATTTTTATTTATTGATACTTGTTGGAAATATAAATAGTTAAAATAGTGCATTTGCTGGCGTGAAATTTCGTATGATTGAATAGGGGGAAAAACTTGGTGTCATATTACCCAAATAGATCTCCTTTGTTACAAAGTATTGGGTGAGGTGGCCATTGACAAATAGGTGTGACGCGACGAGTCTCTAATTTTTGGCTTGTGGCTTAGATTTTAAAATTTTTTTGTCTTAGGTTTTGGGCTTTGGATCTCAAATTTTGGGATTTAGGTCACGAATTTGGAATTCGGGGTCTCGGATATTGGACTTCAACTCTCAAGTTTTGGACTTTAGGACTCATATTGTAGTAAGAAAGCAAATAAAAAAAGAACAATTAACACGTAAATTTAACATGATTCACTAACTTTCAAAAAATAAAAGCATGATTCACTAACAATATGTTAGTTAAGTCCACATTGCTCTTTTCACAATTTCATAAATCCATTTCAGCGTAAAAAAAAATTGAGTTTGATTCACTTATGAACTTCCAAGAAATCAGTTTACTTAACGATATTTACACATTGAAATCACTTTTCTATATAAATTATATGAAATTTACTTCACTTGGAAGGAGGTTACACAAAGGAGGAGACAAATTTTATACTCAAATTATGGGATTCGTCACCCAATCATTTAGTACTGTATACTTCTTTTGTTGTTTTGTACATATTTGCATCATTTTAATTTTCTCCATGCCTCTATCCAAAACTTACTTTGACGATTAATATTAGACTAATATAAAACTACAAATTCGAAGCTGAAATGGTGTTGGATTTGTCCCATTATTCAGTTTTATAATATTATATATGTATAATTTTTACTTAAATATAATCAGACATATTGATATTCAAAATTATGCGTTAGACAAATTTGTTAACGCCTGTGGGTGCAATAAAAAATGAGGTGGTATAAATTTAAATTACAGCATAATCGACCTCGTTTCACCTGGTATTCAAAGAAAGGGGAAGAAGCCCAATGGACTCGTGAAATTTGGTAGACCAAAATAGAAAGAACAAAACCTATATTCCTATAAATTTAAATTATAGTAGGTCGTCAGTACAGTTTGCACTCGTGGGATTGTGGCGACTGGCAACTCGCAAGTGATACTGATAACTGATTGCAGGGTGGGGACACAGACAGTAGGGCAAATTTGATACCAACCATTAACGACAAGGTGTCTTATCATATTAATGTACTCCTAATTAAAAAATTTAAAAGAAGAAAGATGATGAAATCAGCACAAATACCGTATCATCGGCTCCAAAGGTCAGCCAAACCCATGTCCCAACTACCACCATCAAATTCCTTAATGACCTCATCACACTCTAATTGATACTCTAATTACTCTTATTTGATTTATTCATAGTACATACATGGCTAAGGAAACTTGTGGCCAACTTGTTTTTGGAATAATATATGTAGTCTTGTTTTATCTTATACTTAGGCTATATTTGGGAACGTAGGCTGAAATAAAGCTGAAACTGATAAGGTAGTTGAAAGGAGCTGAACTGATAATGTAGCTGAAAATTGAGATGCTATATTTGATAGCAACTCAATTTCGGTCATTTTTTGAGCTTAAATTTTAAGCTCTTAACCTAAACACAACTATTTATTTTAGGTGACTTAAACTTTTAACACCTACTCATTTAAGGTAATTTAAATGTATTGTCAAACAAAGCCTTAGAGAGTCTAGTTTTCCATGAACATAAATGAATTCAACACTATTGTACTTGGGTTATACTTCCTTCATATTCTTTATTTGAAGTAGAGATAGAGTTTGTTTGTGTTTGCTTTTAACATAACAACAAATTAGTTTTGATTTAGTTTCGAGTTTTTGCAAGTTTATTGTTAATGTGGTATGGTTAGACGATGTCAATAGTCTAATCCAACTCAGTCTCATTTATTACAGTATGTTTTCAAACATCATATACGATTGAAAGCAAAAGAAAATACAGCAAAATTTGTTTAGAATTCTCACCCCAAATTATGATAGACGGTATCTTCTTAAAGGCAGATGGTTCAATTTTTTGTTTTTGTAACAACAACATAAAATATAATGGTTGAGCCGTTGCACTTAATCTCTTTATGACTTATAGTTTGAAATTTTAATACTTTAATATTAACAACCATAGTTTAAAGTATATGTATGTAATGATGTTTAAAACAATGGTCTATACGTTTTTTATACGTTGAGGAGAAGGCTCCCTATGGGACTGGAAATTCGCTCAGATCAATTTGCCTCGACTTTGCAAGCAAGGCCCCTTGAGAGTAGGGAAGAACGGTAAAGGAAAATCTATACCCGTCCCGAACCAAAAGTGTTTCTAGTGGGGTTTGATCTCATGACCTCAAATTAAAGTTGTGGGATAAAAATTAAGCCACTAGACTAAAGAACGCTTACTCCATTACTTGTTCTATTTGGTATCTCTCTTAGTTAAAAAAATCTTTATTTGATTGTAACATGCATAATATTATGTAAGTGGATATAATGTTATTCTCGTAACTCGATCGTATAATAAGCGTGTCTATTTTGTTTCAACAATTTTAATTCCAGTATGTTTACTTTCGAAGCTTACAACCTGATTTGATCCATTAATGATCAATAAATGTCTTCAAATATCCTCCTTCAAGTATTGCTGATTTAAAAAATAAATATGATCATTAACTTCGTTATATTCTTAGGTATGTAAAAGAAAGTGCTCCACTATATCAGAATTTCATACAGGTCAATTCAACTTAATATACTCCTTGATCTGTCCCATAATATAGTGCTCACCTCTCATTTTTCACGGGAATTAAGGAAAATGGAATGAATAGAAGGATTTCCAAAAAAAATGTATTTAATGAAGTGTTTTTTTTATATTTTTGTATTGAAACTAGTTTTTTATTTCCTTTTTCCTTTAAACAAAATCAAAAAACAATAAATGTTCCTTGGAATGGTTTAAAGCAATAAATGGGGTCACATGTTTTGAGAGAAAAGTAGGGGTATTTTGGAAAGTTTGTGAAGAAATTAAGAATAATTTAGTCCAAATAAATTGATAAAAAAGAAAATAGGCACAACATTTTGGGACACTAAATAAGGAACGTGAGCACTATATTATGGGACGAAGGGAGTAATAGATAAAATTTTATAAACTAACTCTTAAGATTTGTACTTTGTGCCTTTTACCTTATATTTGTTTCTTTTCTGAAAAGATAAGAAAAATTCGAAAAAGTTAAGAAAAGTCCAGAAAAAATAATGAAAACTTTAGAATGAATAAGAAAATTTAAGAAAAAAAATTAACGGAAAATACGAAAAGTTCAAAAAAAATAAGAAAATTTCAAAAAAGTTCAAATAAAATAAAATAAATATAAGATAAGTTTAGCAAAAATAAAGTAAAAAGAACATATCCATACCGTCTATTCTGCAAAAATAGTTGTTGCGGTATCTATTAGCTACAGGCTGCAGCAGTAGATGTCAGCTGTTGTATTAGCGGTTAGTTGTAGGCTATTAGAGTTTGACTTACAATTGCTTTTATGATAATTAGTGTTCTGTATTAGTTTAGATTAATAACAAAAAGAAACTATATTCAATTTACAAAAGTTACCACGACTCTACTACATGTAAAGCTATCTCAACCCCAAAAGCTAATTTTTAAGGCTTTTCCAAAACACTAATTGAAATACTACTTTACCAAACACTAATTTTCACCATTATTAGAGTTTTGACTTAATCTAAATACTAAGACCCTGTTTTTCAGGGCACAATTTTAGTTTAGTAGTTTAGTTCATGTTTCTATAATCAATTCGATCCGCTGATTGAATCGGGGACAAGCACCCCAAAAAGATCTCCTGAATTTAATTAAAGGTCGCTTATAGTTTCAGTTCAACTCACTTTAGTTCTTTTAATTCAATCTAAAAATATAGGACCTAAAAGTTATTTCAAATACTACTAAGGCCCTAGTGGGGTTGGATGAACTTCGTCTTTATAGGCGAGAATATTGGACGAGTACAATTATTGTACTCATATCACTTTCCGTGTGAAAGGGCAACAACACTAAATTAAACCTTTACTTTGTGATTGGCTAATTGTAGCCATCAACTACACTCATACATAGACCACCATAAGTCCATAACTCCATAAGTAATAAAAATAGAAATCAGGCAGGTAGAGTTTTTGGATAACTCTGACACCAGCACTAAAATAGATAGCAGTAAACTATAAATCAATTTGACTAATTGCAAATTGCAACTTATAAGTGGAAGTGTGGAAGATTGCAAGCTGGGAAGTGGCTAAAAATCAAAGAAAGAAGACGTAAGTACAAATCAATCAAGTTTTAGGCTCCATTTTGTTGGACCGAAAACTTATGAAAGAGTATTTTTCAGGAGAAACACAATTATATAATAGTAGCTTTTATTTATTTGCTTCTTTCTACATATATATACTCTTAATTTTCAATATATTATAGACCTAAAATTGATTCGTGTAAGCAAGAAAAAAAATAGTTTGACTTATTTTCAGAAGATTTCCTCAAAAATTGGGATTATTTTGAGAAAGCTGGTGAAAGTTGGGATTATTTATGTTAATTTTTTTTTTTTTTTTCATTTGCTTCTTTCCACATAAACTTGGAGATAAAGGGAAGAATAGAAAAAAATATAGTATGATGTTAGAGTTATTTTAACTCTCTATATAATTGATTATGGATTTCAATCCTTTTACATGTATTTTACCAAGTTAAGTCGGATTTGCAGTGAGAGGTTGTTCCATCCTTGTAGGACAATAGGAGGAAAGAAATAAAAAAAAAATATAAACATCGAAGAATATGTTTTCCACTTTTGAAAAACAATATTCTAACGTGTAAAAATTCCTTTTCGATCCTTTACCAATAAAACAAAAAAACAATAATAAAACGCTATTTTTATGAAATGTTTTTCGTTAAATAGAACACCTAACAAATGTTTAGGGCAGAAATTGAACTCTACACTTCAGTAGAGGAAATGGAAAAGTTGACCAAACCCCAATTTCTAACGGAACACCTTATTACAACAACTGATGATTGATTAATTGAATTTTACTGCATACTATAAACCCTACATTAGCAAATTGATGACTCAAAGTAATTTGACAATGATGATGATTATGACTGCAAATTTGTCCAATTGACAATCACCACCAGGTCCCAAATAATTTTCTCCCATCTCCTGTTTTATGTGTGGGTGTGTGAGTTTCTCTCTCCTCACCTATATGATATGGCCCTTTCTCTCTTTCTCTCTGCTGATTTCATCTGAAAAAAAAACCTTACCCTCTAAAAATCTTCCCTTTTCCGATCTGTAAATTTGTCACTTGGGAAGTTTAAAGTTATAAGCTCACCATTTTCATGTACTTCTTTTTCTGGGTTTTTCAGGTATGCTTGAATCTTCTTCAAATATCCACATTCTGAAAACTTTACTAATTTATCTTTTATGGGTTTCTTGTTGTTTGCTTAATTTCTCTCTTATATCTTCAAAGTTTTTGCCTTTTAGTTGCAGAAACTCCTAATTAATAACTGTAAACTGTGGATAAGCAAGGAGTAGTTGTTTAAGTATGATTATAAACATGAATTTTCTTTTCATTGACCATTTTTTTGTTGAATTTTATCAGCGTAAACATATGTTTTATTTTTTCTATGATCATTTCTTTGAATTTCTTTTAGTTCTAATAAAGTACTGTAAAAAAAAAACAGTTTCATGCTTGAGTACTTTGGTACAAGAATAGCTATGGTTGGCCAACTAGGATGCATGATTGTAAACCACTAAACTGTAGTCAAATTAAACAAGTACAATTTTTAAGGGATCATTCAGTAATTCCTTTATTTTTAAGCCAGGAGAAAATGTGGTTGGAGAATCAGAAACCTATTTTGCATAGTTGAACTTTTAAACAACAATACTGTCTTTGCCTTTTTTTTTTGTGTGTGTGTGTGTGTGTGGGGGGGGAAGCACTTCCAAAGTTTTGTACTTTTATCTCTGTTTAGAATCCATACTACTCCAGTACTCCTATATGAGAGGCTAGCTTGTACACTGATTTTTTATTTCTATAATTTGACAAAGGAACATTTTGTCAGCTTTCTGCTTTATTCTAGAGGATATGGTTCCAACTTCCAAATTCAGTTTTCTCTTCTGTGTTGGCTTGTTATGATGTATATTTGTCTACTTTGTTTTGTTGTAGTTTATGAGCTTATTCTTGCCTGTCTTGCGTTTCTTGTTACAACCAGTTTGATAGGCGGTAATAAATGGTAGTAAGGCTAATGAATTTATAGGTAAATTCGGGAAGAAAGTGTCATCTTAATGTTTGTGGTAATGCTTATCCTTTTGCACATATTTGGGTGGAGTTTCAATATTATGGGCATTGACATGCGACTTTCTCTGCAAAATTATATATAAATTCGTTAACATTACCACAATTCGTTATCGACTATCAAGTGGGCTGTTAGAGGTTTTCGCTTGACTTGTGTCATTTTTCATTCTAGAATGGGGATGTTACTATGTGCTCTAACTCTTAAGCTCTTGAGAGAAGTGAATTACAGGACCTATTACTTTCCTGATAGCTATATTTTCTTTTTTCTTTCCTTTTTTGCTTGTTTGCAGGAAAGATAATGATATACTGGTTCCAAGGTTTTAGGAAAAAATGCTGCATACTAGACTTAGTTTTTTTAGTACAAGCAGAAGAGTGATCTTATAATAGCATTGTGCATGTTTTGCTGATTCACAGATGGACCCAAGTGAGTGGGATGAGAATGCTGATACGGAAACCATATGAGATGGGTTGGATTATTGGGTTCTTCCATATTGTTTGTTGCTAAATAAATGAGTATACTCTTCTCATAGGAAATCCAAGGGCACACTTTTGGTTCAGTTAGCAACTGCTGATTATGTTTTCACACTTCTGCATTTTCATGCCTTTGTCTAGTTGACTATCATATGTAGCTAACAACTCCAGGGTTCTACACTGCTCACTCCTCGCGTTCTGTCTACCAAGCCCATTGTACGGTGCTTGCAAACCTTTTTTGTACGGTAAAATTGCAGCATAGGAAGAAGTATACTAAAGAATAATCATCATCTGTCATATCTGGTGGATAAACAGAATCTACATGATGAATCACTCTGGTAGGACATCCTTGACTGCAGGTGACTCTAGTAAAGGAGTTAGTGCTTATTGTCACGCGCTTCCCCCTCTTGACTTCTCATGTGTTGAAGAATGTGAAGGATCAATGTCAAGTGAATCTTCATATCCTTTCTTAAAGCAATCAGGAAAACTGAGACCCCCTCCTGGACCAAGTAACATACTCTCATCTAGTTTTGACAGCTGTCTTAAAACTGCACCTTCTCGTTCTTCTATGTTCTGCACAAATCTGTATTTATCATCGTCAACGAGTTCAGAAGCACAAAGGCAGCTTGGTAATCTTCCATTTCTTCCAAATCCTTCTACACCTCGATTAACAAAGACCCAATCGCTTCTAAATGATGATTTCGACAGCATATGTGAGGAAAAGCACTCAGAAGATTCATTCAGAGACTTTTTTAATTATCCTGGAAGCATGTCTAATGGTGACTTTGATGACGTCAATTGTGGAAGTGACTCTATGGGATTTTCGGAGCAGTTGGAGCTACAACTATTGTCTGACGAATTACACTTAGCTATAACTGACAACGGAGAAAATCCTGGAATCGATGTAAGTGTCATATTGATAGTCATATTCTTGAAGAGCTAGCTGATCGTAGTTATGTTGATAGCAAGGCAAATAAACTGTGATGCAGTTATCAGTATTTGGATCGTGTAGGCCCCTCTAGTAATAATCTGTTTGGTAGTCAAATCTGATTTATTACCCTTCTGTTTTATTAGGAAATATATGAAGCATCACCAGTGGCATCGAAGCCAGGCATCCCATCAACAGCACAGAACAATCCTCAACCTGTTCCACCATTTCTAAATTCTATTTCTGGTAACAAGACACCTGATACTGGTTCTCACAAGCCAAGGATGAGGTGGACACCTGAGCTCCATGAACGTTTTGTCGAAGCTGTCAAAAAACTGGATGGTCCTGACAGTATGTTTCTGTTGTACCCTTTCTGTGGTTTCTAGGAAAGTGTTAGTTGTTTATATTAGTGTTTTTAGTGATTATTTCAAAATCTATGCCTTCTGAAACTATGAAATTGAGACTTGAGAGTAGAGTGTTTTTGGCGTGAGGGAGAATTTAAATGACAGATCTTTGTGGAATTTTGTGAGGTTTGCTTATTGTACATTATATTGCAGAGGCAACTCCTAAAGGTGTATTAAAGCTTATGAATGTTGAAGGGATTACCATCTATCATGTGAAAAGCCACTTGCAGGTAAATCGAGACTTTTGGTTAAAGCTTCTATTTTTGTTGTTGCATCTGTTCATTGTTGGCTCACTGTATTTTTTAAATATCTTGCAGAAATACCGATTTGCAAAGTATACACCAGAGAGAAAGGAAGGTTAGACTATAGACAAGATTTATGTATGAAGTCATTATTGCAATCAGATGTCGCCATGTCGGGATCATGAGATTTTGTTTTTATTTAGGCATTTTAAATTTTTCCTTCAAAAATAGTGCTTATTTATCCTCAAGTATCTGAATATTCCCCATATTTGATGTTTGCAATAGAGAAGAAGAATTCTAGTTCAGAAGAGAAAAAGCCACATTCAAGCACCAAAGAATCTGATGCATTGAAGAAAGGGTGTGTAACCCAACCCAACTTCCAGTGGTTGTTTCGAGCATTTTGCTTTTTAGTTAAATTGAACTATAATCTTATGTTTACTATTACAGGAGTATAAATGAAGCTCTCAGAATGCAAATCGAGGTGCAAAAACAGCTGCATGAACAACTTGAGGTTGGTCAAGTTTCTCATACTAAAAAAAAATAGCACTGCTAGTAGCAATATCATCCCCCCCCTAAAGGCCATTCATGTTCTGTGTGCTGTGCTATATGAAAGCCTGGTTATAGCATAGTAGCACACTACTTCAAAGGTTTGTTTTGGCTTCTGTAGTTCTGTTAGAGACTTAAAGTTAACAACGACAGTGTCAGAACTTTGATCCCATAAGATGGGGTCAGCACTCAGCTGCATGAACCAAGATATTATCTTATGTGGTTGTTCTCAAAGATCCTCTTCCTCCATTCATTTCTACTTAATGCTATATGCTCCTGCAAGCACGTTTTCTTCATATTCTGTTTTACTCCATCCATCCAAGTCATCTTTGGTTTCCTTCGACTTCTAAAATCCCCATAATCCCAACTTTACTTTCCTTACCACTGCATCTTAGGTAGGCGTTGCACATGTACAGACCTACAAAATGGGTTCTCCCTTGTCTTCTATATATGCAACTCCCACCTTCCTCCCATAACCTCTGCTCCAATATCTAGTCCCTTTGAATTTTTGCCCACATCCATCTCAATAAACACATTTCTGTCACACCCATCTTCTTAATATGATGTTTCCTGAATGCTCACGTTCTAACCCATATGATAATGCTCGTCTATCAGCCATCTAATAAAACCTTCTCTTTAATCTTAGAGGTACTCTAGGGTCACATAATATCCCAAGGGTATCCATTTCAGCGACCTAGCTTAATCATATGAGTCACATCTTGGTTGGTATCTCCACTGTTTTGATAATCGACCTAAGGTACTTGAAACACTCACTTGAAAAATTGACCCATAGAGACTTAAAAGTACATTGGTAATATTATCATAAGAAAACAGTCGGTATATATCTAGTGTATTGTAACTTCTATTGTAGTAGTACCCAAGCCTATGTACTTTGCTCTGACTTTCTTCTGCATATAGGTGCAACGAGCACTTCAGGTACGCATAGAAGAACACGCACGCTACCTGCAGAAGATCTTAGAAGAACAGCAGAAGGCTCAAAATTCCTTGGTATCATCACAGTCCTTGTCATCAGTTACTAGTGAAGAGCCAGAGGCAGAGCTGTGTCCTGCATCACCCTCTGATCTTAGTCCTGGTTCACCACCTAAGCCTGCTGAATCCAAAACGGATTCCTCATCTACATTGCCATCAAAGCACACAAATGAGGACTTCGAACAGAAACTGTGCCCAAAAAGGCCTCGCCTTGATGATGAAGCTAAGCCTGATGAGCCTGCTGTGGAGAATTCTTTATGACTGAGTGGTATCTCAGACTTCTATCTGTCAGTATTTTTTCTCATTTCCTGTATATAGTCTGTTTAGGATGTGGCTAGTTATTGTATTTGTATCTGTTAGTCCTATGGTAAGGAGGTTGGTCTCATTTTACACGCAAAGGCGAGTACAAGTTGAGTGATGGTTCCTAGAAATGGTTAGTTGCTTAGTATTCCACTTGGTAGGGATCTTTGGTTTTTCATCTCATTAATGTATATTGCAGCAAGTAGCAAGAATAATTCGTGAATCTTCTGTTTTTTCATCAAGTTATGGTGGTCCTTTATCATTCATTTTTCCTTAGATAGTACTCCTTTTTTTCATCTTTCCTACTTAAATTATGCGTGTTTGTCAATGTATTTCTTTGATCTTAAATATCCTTCATTATATATTAGTAAAAATAATAATAATTGAACATTAATAAAGTATTCATTGAGATAAATCAAAGAAGATTCCACGTGACTATATTTTTTCTTATATATTGAGAAAACTTCAGAAAATTCTTTCTAATTGTGAATAGTGTCAAGATTCCAAATGAGAAAGATAAAAAAATATAGAGGGAGTAATATTTCCATAATTTTGTTTTAGTTGCAACAATTTGGCTTTCATGTACGCTCTGTAGTGCACAAATTTATCAATACTCTTTAGCGTTTAATTAGTAAGCAATTGTGAAAAGTTATTTATTCAACAAGTGAAGTACTCCCTCTGTTTTTTTTTATCTTTCTCACTTGGAATATTGGCACTATTCATACATAGAGAGAATCTTTTCAATTTTTTTCAATTTATAAGAAAAAATATAGTCATATGGGGTATTGTTTGATTCGTCTCAATTAATACATTATTAATATTCAATCGTTATACTTTTTACTAATATATAATGAAAGATATTTAAGTTCAAAGAGGTGCACTGGGAGACGCGGACAGGAAAGTGAGAATGATAAAAAAACAAAGGGAGTATAAGGCAAGTCCAAGAACAACACATGCAATAATATTTTGGCAAAATTGGTCGCAATACCACAAACTATGACTTAGGTGTACGGAGCACCACAAACATTGACTAGCAGTCAGAATATCACAAACTATCATCCTTGGTACAAAGCGTATCACTACTAATGCCTGTAGATGGAATCTCCTGCCCAAAAGTTGACCTCTGATATCATTAATGATACGCTTTGCATCAAGGCTAATAGTTTGTGACATTCGGGCTACTAGTCAATGTTTGTGGTTCTCGTGCATTCAAGTCATAATTTGTGGTAGTGCGACCAATTTTGCCTACTTTTCAGGATATTTCACAATACTTATAACATATTTTTCTAGCAAAATCCGATACAAAGAGAGCCTACTTTATTATCAATCACTTGGGTCATGTTTAAATAATGTACAAAATTAAGATCACTTGAAAATAAGCAAAATGTGAAACTACCATTTGGCAGGTACCTTGGATAATTGCTGGAACTTAAAAAAAATGCTAAACTCATTCTGTAATATTTCTGGCGAGATGGTAAATCATCAAAAGTCCTATGTGGTATTCAGCAAGAACATTCCAAGGAAATTTGTTAGGCTGTTGAATAAAGGTCTCAAAGTGCAAATTAAAGAGAAGTTTGGCCAGTATCTAGGGTGTCCAATGAATGTGGATGGTAGGACGCTGAATGTCTTTCAAGATCTGCAACAGAAGGTTGAAGGTACAATTACTTCATGGAAATTCTCTAATCTAAACCAAGCGAGCAAACTTATACTTATCAACAGTATATTGGCTGTATATGCATCCCATATGATGGCAACTTTCCTCTTCCCAAAGAAAGTGTTAAAAAAGGTAACCTCTTCCCTTCTAAAATTCTGGTGGTCTTCAAGTAAGGATAAAAAACCAATTTACTGGAAAAAAAGGTCTCTACTTGAGGAACATAAAAGTTGGGGGGGGGATTAGTCTTAGAAACTTGGAGTGTTTAAACAAGGCTACGCTTTTCAAACAAGCGTGACGTATCCAACAAAATGAGGATTTGCTGGTTAGTGAAATTTTTAAGGCAAAATATTCTCCCCTTTGGTTCAGCAAAAGTATGGCAGGGATTATCCCACAGAAATGTTCATGGGGTGGGAGAAGCTTGATGAGGAGTGTATCCATCATGGCAAAAGGCATTAGTAGGAGAATTGGAAATGGGAGATCAACTCCAATCTTAGATGCAACTTGGGTTGGCATGCAACCGATCAACATGTTAGAAAATCCACAAGATACAGGGGAGAAACCAGTATGGGTGGCAGACCTTATGACTGAAGATAAAAGATGGAATTGTGCTAAGATACATAAGTGGTTTGAAAGTAAAACAGCTTACCAAATCAAGTCCATACATTTATCCCCACAACTAACTCTAGATGAATATGGGTGGATTCATACTCTAAATGGGAATTACAATATCAACTCAGGTTATTGGAAGCTCATACAAGAGAGGAGTTGTAATATTAATATTTCAGCATTCTGGAAATCTTTCTGGAAACAAAAAATTTGGCCCAAATGGAAGTATTTCTATTGGAGGCTATTTAATGGTGCTTTAGCCACTAGAGTTAACCTTAGGAAAAGAAAACTCCTAAGCGAGAGCCTTTGCCCACTCTGCGGGGTTTGCGAAGAATCTGATACTCATCTGTTTAAAGATTGTGAAATTTCAATGAGAATATGGAAATGTTCTAACCTGGGAATTATTTCCTCTACTCCTCAAGGATGTAAAGTTGCAATATGGTCAAGAAGATGGTTGTGGTTCATTATTAATAAAAAAGAGGAAGAGAAGATAGAGTTATTTGACTTCATTGCCGTTTTATGGAGTATATGGATGCTAAGAAACAAAGCAGTGTTCAATCCTTCAAAGAAAATTAATCCATACGAGGCCATACAAGATATAAGGCAATGGAAAGAGAGATGGATGAGGAGTAGTGAGAGACAAAACTCTAGCCTTCTAGAGCATCAAAAGTCACAAGAAAGGAAAATTCGAGTTGAAAGACCTCACCAAGAATCATGGAGCTCAAATTGGTCACAAAGAGAAGCTGATATGACATTAATAGTCGATGGAGCTTGGAAAGAGGCTTGCGAAGGGAGCTCAGGAGGAATCAGAGCAGCTTTTGGTTGGGTCATCATGTGTGAAGAACAGGAAGTAGCAAGAGGAAGCAGTAAAATTCATGCGCTTTCGGCAATTCAAGCAGAAGCATACGCAATGTATGAGGGAGTGAAACACTTAACTCTTATGAAACCAAAAATGCCGGAAATCTGGACTGACTCGCAAATTTTGGTTAGAGGCCTCCAAAAGCCCTCTAAGGCACCATTTTCAATTAGTCTTATTTTATATGATATAATAGCGGTTCTGCGTATTTTTAGTTCAAAAAAGATTTTACATGTATCTAGAGACAAAGTGGTAAAAGCCCATATTCTTGCCATCACAGCAAGAAAAGAGTAAGGCTTTTGCTTTCTTTAGCTCTCCTTGTTTATTTATGAGTTGTCAAAAAAAAAAAAAAAAAAAAACCATTTGGCGAAAAAAATTAGAATATGGCACTTATAGAAACTTATTGTAAACCTGCCACGTGGTTAAGAGGGTTTTGTTTTTCTTGTATATATTGATGGGCTTACAAGTTATAAAATGTGATATAGGCCTTGGCCCCCTTGGGCCTTCGATGGATATTGTCCCCAAATATTATGCATTTCTATAATAGAATGTAGAGCAAGAAGAAGAAAAAACTCAATCATAATTGAATTTGAAAGAAGTATATAGAAAGGAGTCGTAAATTGTATTTTTATATGAAGAAACAAAATGAAAAATAAAATAAAGAATTAAGTAGCATTAATAACTATTCAATCTTCATAATAGTACTTCTATTTTGTAATTATTTTAAGTTGCAACATATTACTTTTTGGGCAAAATTGGCTGCAATACCACAAACTATGATTTCAGTGCACGAACACCACAAACATTGACTAGAAATCAAAATATCACAAACTAATAGCCTTCGTGCAAAGCATATCATTAATGATGCCACATGTCAAATTTTTTGGCCGGATTAATGCTTTACAATAAAACTAATAGTGTGTGATATATTGGCTACTAGTCAATATTTGTGGTGCTCCGTACACCCAAGTCATAATTTGTGGTATCGTAGGCAATTTTGCCTAATATTTTTTATATATACTTCCTTGAATTCTCGCAAATTATAACCAACTACTTTTTGTGTTCTCTTTTGATGTTCTTAGATGAAATCTTTTAAGAGCCCAAAAAAAAAGACAAACTAAGAACATCAAAAGAGAAAGGAGGGAGTATTTTTAAAAAAAAATATATACATTAAGACAAATTAAAAATATTTTACATAATAATATTTGTTTTTGTTATATGTTACTGAAATATATGTTCAAAAAGGGGTATGTAAATAGTATAAAAGGTAAATAGTTGCAAATATAGGAAAACGAAAGTAGTATAAATAAAATTTTGAAGTTATAATCACAAGTAGCATATATTTAAAAAGTCCAATTTTGCAATTTAAAAGGAATGAAGGATGTATTAATTTACTTATTTGACCATTTTCGTACCCCAATTTTAATTCATTTATTTAAGCTTGATTGTCCTTTAGTTATGTTTAACTCCAAAAGAATCTTTCTCATAGTAATTAGTATGATATTGACCATCTACAAAACAAATACAAAAACAACTTCTTTCAACTTTGACATGGTACAATAATGGACTAATGGTGATATACTGATATTCACATTATTATGTTTCGAATTTTAATACTTAACATACTTGTCAGTCTCTTACAATGAGTCAAAGCAATAAAAGCATTATAGATCGTATTCGTAGGGTTCGTGTTAAATCTACTTTTTGCAGGGTTAAGGTCGCTAATTGCTTATTTAAAAATCCTGTATATAAACAAGAAAAAGGGTAGTATATGAGCATATTCTACACTGTTTGAAATTTATACTAGCACTTGTCAATCCTTTTATATTGGAGTAGTTGGTATCATTTGTTAAAGCAAATGCATTATTTGATGCTTGTCCTGAATTATCACAGTAGTTTAAGATAATACAACGGTAGTTAGGGGTATAAGTAGACTATGAAAAGTCCAGAGTCCAATTCATTCTAGTCTAAACTTGTCGGACTTGACTAGACTGAAAAATGTTTGGACTGAATTCGGACTCAAATTTTCGAGTCCAAGTATTTTCGGACTGGATTTGGATTCACGCATTTGGAGTCCAATAGGTGCAATTCAGTCCAAAAAAATATTTTAGCATATATATATATATATATATATATATATATATATATATATATATATATATATATATAATTCTTTAACATTTTTGTTGAAATTTTGGACCTTTTAACATTCCCGCTCTAAAATCTTTTACTTGGCGTTAGAATTTTCACTTACCCTCCAAAAGTCCAAAGTGAGAACTGAAAAGGCAAATATTACTTTAACCCTTTTGACGCCTTTTGTATTTTGCGATTTGCATTTAATAGGACTTAAAAGATGTATGTAACTTATTTTGTGAAATGGAGGTAAAGAGTCCAATTTTCCGAATTTCAATGATTTAATCAAGAGAAAACATTATGAAACTAAATCTGGAAAAGAATTGATAATTATTATAATAATCGGAATGGATTGGATTGGACTGGATTCGGACTCAAGAAAAAAAATTCGGACTAGATTGGACTGGACTTAAAAAAAGTTTGGATTAGATTGGATTTGGACTCAATTTCTCGAGACCAAAAAACTTTGGACTGAATTCGTATTTTGCAAAGTCCATCCAGTCCAATCCACTTACAACCCTAATGGTAGTGACATTTTATATGAAATTATGGGTATTTTGGGAATTTCAGATAAAAATAGGATTGTTTTAGAAAGTTTAATTTTTGGATTTCTTTTTCTAAAAATTATAAAAATGCCATTGTGATATGACCGGTGTGGGTGCGTCAGTGCCCAATTATAATTAACAATATTGTAGTTTCGGAGTTTTTCTAGTAATAATAACTAAGCCTTGAATAACTTCTTCTGAAAAAAAAAGGGAAAAAGAAGGTATTTTGCTCCTTTTTCCTTCTTACCTTAGGTTGGCTTTGAATTTTTAGATTACAAATTTCTTACTCTATAGGAAAATTCATTAACTTCCTAATATATAATATATCTAAAAAGAAATAAAATTTTGAAATCCTATATCATATTCACTTTACCAAACCCATGTCCTCTTTTCTCTTAACTAACATATTCCATGTCCATTTTCATTCTTGTACGATTGTATCCTAATACGTGCAAACTGCAAACAAACTCCCTCCTTTCGAGTTCACTTGATACATCACCTTTCAATACGAGATTTAAAAAGTGAAACAGAGACAAAAAAACTTTATGGATTTAACTAACATATTATTGCAGTTTTTTTAACGGTAAGGAGAAGACGCGCTACCAGATCGGAACCTCATTCAGGTCAACCCGGCCTGACTTTGCAGGCAAGGTCTCTAGAGGGGTAAGGGGAAATCCCCACCCCCAAGGTGTCTCCAGTGTGGTTTGATCCTACAAAGACAACCTCAAAGCTAAACCACTAGACCAAGTATTAGTTAATTCATTATTGTATATGCATTGTAACTTTTCATAATTAAAAATTTTCCTTTCCTGTAAAAAAAAAGAAAAATTAGCAAATAATTTAACATGTCAAAGGAAAAAGAAATATAGCATGGAAATTGAAACATGAAGTATTGAACATTTGAACGATTAATATTCATTTTCCCCAAAAATTTTAGAAAAACATATACCTCTCCCGTCCTAATAAGCGAAACACTCATCTCAAAACACTTTTATTACATACGTGATACGTGGGGTTCTCATGTTTTTGGTTTTGTTTACCTGTTTTTGGTAAACTCGAATACTCGATTACTGGTTGATAAACAACAATGGTAATGGATTTGTTGGAGAAATGAAAACGACTCCTAACTGTACACTCGATTCATGTCATTAATGTCGTTTTTTGGCTTTTTTTACATCTTTAGTTCACATGAGGCATAATATTGCATAATATTTTCTCTCTCCGTCTTCATTACCTCTTTTGTTGTCGTCTCCTCCTATTATTCTTAAGATTTAGAAGTACTAGATTGCATTTACAGGAAATATCTTCAATACTATAGCCTCTAAATTCCAGTTTTTTTCCCTTTTTTTTAAAAAACAATTATTCTTCTTTCTTGTTGTGGGTTCTTATAAGGGTTTTGCTGTGAAATTTGCAATTTTGGGTTTTATCTCGGAATATTTACTTTCTGAAACTAATACCCAGTTGAAATTCATTTCAAAGTTGTAGAATTTCGCCATTGTTGAAAAGCTTTGAGTTTGTGGGTGTGTGAATGAACTATGCATGATTAAGCTATGGCTGGAACTTCAGCTTTACTGTCTTCTTCTACTCTGAACATGTAAGTTTTTCTCTCTCTCTCTTCGTTTTTTCTTTCTTTATGTGAGTTTTAGGTTTATGGGTGTGTTTGAAATTGCATTTTCCCTCCATTTTGAACTATTTTTTTTGTTTGATTTAATGTGGGTTTCAACTGGGTTGCTGCGTAATTTGATAGATTTCCTTTATAAATTGGATTACTTATGAGAAATTAATTGCTACACAAATTTGAATTTTTTGATTTTGTTTAGAAATGATGCTGCTCTTGAGTATGGTACTAATGGTTCAGTTGGTAAGAGTTCACCTACTCGGTTGAATGAGGGTCAGGCCCATTGGTTCTCTCCTAAGGTGAGGTCTTTAGCCTTCAAAACTTTTGAAAAGATTGGAAATATTATGGAATTCAATGAGTTATTGTATAATGCAATTAAATCGAACGTAAGGTTTAATTCGAGGAATTACTGTTTTTGAGGTTTTTCACAGCAAGACTGAAGGCACATTCTTCTTCCCCTTCCCCTCCTCCCCCCAAAGAAGTATCATAACTTGAACTATAGTTTTTTTTTCTTGTATCATATGCTTGAAAGTTGTGCCTTGTGGCTGTAATAGCTTATTTTGACTTGATGTATTCGGTACTTAGTGTTACCTAATTTGTGGTACAAGAATGGGATTAGTGAATAAGGCAACATGTACCAATTCGCATTTCATGAGGGGATTAGTGAATTAGGTAACATTGGTGAACACTCCTCTACCCGACATCCCAACCTCGGCAGGAGCCTAAAAGCATTGTGGCAAGGGGCACACCATATTTTTGGCCTTGATTTTTTTAATCTTGCATATTTGTCATTGTATGGCATAGGCTCTTATGTGCAGCATGGGGTACATGAAATCTAGGTATATTTTGGGTGAAACAATGCAATTTTAGTGAAAATTAGAGATGGTATGTGGGAGGAACTTGAAACTTATGGGGATGGTTGTTCCTCTTTTTCTTATGTTGTTAGATTTTTTGTAGCAGAAGATTGTTTATGATGAAATAGGGAGGAAGATTTATCTTTACAGAAACTTTTTCTTCATTAACTAGTAGGAGTAACACCCAAGGCTATTATAACTTTCTACTCCGAAGATATTGTTACTCGGACGTTCTTTATTTAGTTTGAAAATGTTGATTAAGAAACTAATTATTTGTATTTCATGCTAGGCGAGCAATCACATTGAAGCTGGGAACTTGGAATATGGCAGAGGTGATGGTGCTTTTACTTACAAATTTCAGCTTGAGGAAGATGTAAGTGTTTACGTTAAGTAGCTCTCCTTCATAAACATTGTATATTGATTAAATGAGACTATGACAGCCATTTCTGTGTCCATAAAAAATTTGACTTGAAAAATCGCAGCACTTGTAGTAGCTAATCCCTATTCATTACAAAAAACATGCCATGTTATGTCTTTAGGACTTCCCTATGCAAAATTGATAGTTGGACTAGGCGAAGTATTAGAAAGAGTAAAGCATACTTAATTTGCAATATGCGAACAAATGGAATCTTGTATTTACTGGTTAAACAACATGGATGTTATAGTAGCCTTTCCCAACATGATTGGTTAAGGAAACCCACCGTGAGTGCTGGCATCTGTACTGCAAGTGTTGCACGAAATATTCCTGGCTGCGGACTGAAGTCAAGGGTATAAAGGTTAATTAAGATTTGAGGGATTTAGGAGTGCTTGCATACTCTAACGTGGTTCTATAGAAGTATCCTTTAACAGCTTAACACTCTCAGCTGAAAAAACACGATCATGAAGTGTTATTAAGACGATATCAGACACTTACCTTATAGGAGTCTTGTTTCATCTATCGATGACAGCAAGGAGATGATTCTTGGGTCATATTAGTAATCTCAGATGACTTACTTGGTGCTGCCTGTGGGGAAGTCTAGCATATGAATCACTATTGTTTCAAAGTTACTCTTGCATCGACGGTCATGCTTGTCTCCTCAGGCTCAAATTTTAAGAGATTGATCCAACTTTGAAGTTTTCCCCCATCTCACAAATAACTTGCGAGCAATGGATTTAAGCTTATTTTTGGTGGAAATTCTACGTGATAGCGCTTAGCTCGCCCCTGCTTGAGTTCCGTGTATGAGTTTGGATGTTTAGGACTTAGGACTTTGGAGTAGTCCTGTAAATCTGTAGTTGATCTTCCTTTTGCTTCTCTGCCTGGATGTGCATTATTACTGGTCTTTGACTTTCCTAGGAAAATCATTTGAAGGGAGCAGTGTGATTTTGTGGCTATTAAGCTTTCCAACTGGTTAGATGGGGCAAAGAGGATATAATTCTCGCTGTCTTATGCTCTATTGCTCTCTATTCCTGGTTATATGCGGGTAGGATTGCCATGTTACTCTTATCCCTCCTCTTTTTCTTTCTTCCGTCATATTCCCCTTGTCTTGTTAATATTATGGTTCCAAGATTTCCAGGATAATAAAAAAATGATCTTTCGTCTTCTGAAACCTTTGTGTTTGCTGTTGCTAGCACTTTCCTGGGCCAAGCCATATCAGACACTTCTTTGTCGCATGCAAATTATGAAATGTTACAGAAGCATTTTCATGGTACTTTCTGACAGAGTTATCGCAGAATTTGTACTCTCATCCTCTTGCTTTCCATTCATTTAGTCTTGAATGCAGTCTTTCTTGAAACACCATTCTCCAGTTGTCGTGTCTGAAATTGAAAAATCTGTTTCCGTATTGCATACTGACCTTCAACAAGTAGATATTTACGTGCTTCCTGTATGATTATGCAGCAGGAAGGGGGTTCTCTTAAGGATCCAAAGTTTCCCATCCTTATAAAACTAAAGCTGTTAGGGACTTTGTATCTTGTATGCAGTATGTTACTTGTAAGTTGTAACTGCTGAGTGCTGATTGATGGACAGACTTGTAAGAAGGCACATGTCCTTGTAATCTTCAATCGACATGTTCCTAGGATGATTTGCATTCTAAATCCTCAACTATGGCCTTCATCACATGTCAGTAAACTACTTGGTCTTTCTGTTTCTAAATGCCAAACCCCATGATCGACTTGTTTAATATCAATCTAAAGCATCCCAAAACCTTTTTATTTGTACTTTTATAGTTTTACAGTTTCTAGCTTTACAAATCGAGTCTTTTTATGCAAAAGACTAAGGGTTAAGTCTTTTGATGCTTTCCATGCTAAGGTCTACCTCGGAGTCTGAGTAGAGGGATTGGGCCTGTCTTCCTTCATGTGGGGCTGCTTGGGGTGTTGTGTTTATGTGAGAATTGGGATACCATTATACCAGGGTGATCTCTGGAGTCTGGACTTGAAGTCTTGCTCGGTTGTTTCCAATGTCAATTCACTTTCAATCTCAGGTGGCAGAAGTTGGTGGTTTACTTTTATTTTTTTGGTTGTTTTCACCCACGTCGTTTCAGTAATTGTTTATTTCAGGAGATTCATTTCTATGGTTTGTGTTGTCCCTCTGTGGTTTTGTGGGGTGGGGGGCTTCGATGTCATTATGTATAGTGGGGAAAGAAGGGGCTGTTCAACAATTACCGTTAGAGGGGGTTTGATGGGATTACAAAATCTTTAGGATTAGTACTTGGATTTGCCCCCGTGGTGCAACAGGACTGCTCAAATCAGCCTTTGGGCTGCAACAAAATTTATAACTATTGGTAGTTTTCACTTACAAAAATGACCATGAAGAAGATAGATATCCAAGGGATGAAAATGAAGAAACTTTACACCGACTATACATGATGCCATTCTTAGAGTTTTCAACCATGTGTTTAAAAAAATAGGCATCTGAAAAAGCTACTAGTTTCTATAGGAAACATGACCATTGTTTTGCTTCAATCCAACATTCCAACTCCTTTTATCTAACTTAATGAGGGTATGTTTTAGTTAATAATGAATCAGTGATAGATATAAGTTGATTAATTATGTCTTAAACAGAACATAAAATCCTTACGTACAACAATCTGAGGCATCAAAGGGAGATGCGTGGCTGTGCAAAAGAGCACAGCATAGTCGTTCATCTTGTCTCTGTTGCCAAAACTTCTACAGGTCAGTGGCATGGCTGTGCTTGAGGATGGATCATCCGTGCTCTTTGTGCTTTGTGACTATTACTTCTGCTTTCTTCCTTGATTCCTTAATCTAACCTCATGTATTTTGTGCTTCCCCTTCATCAACTTTCATGTACATACCCATAGTTGAAAAATCTCTAACATGGACTCTGCTATAACTTTTTTAGCAATGAGTTGAATGTAGTTTTATCCAGGAAACTCTTAGTAGGACCTCAGTGGTACCTGGCTCCATGTTTATAGTTCTCACATGAAGTGCGGGACTAATTCTGAAATTCTTAATTCCTATGACCTAGAACATAATTCTAATTTAAGCTCATTCTTCAGGTTCAAAGTTTACAGCAACAGTTGCAGGAGGAGAAGGAAATTCACGCGACTCTGGAACATGCTGTCGAAAATAATTTCAAGGAACTGCCTACTCAATCACACTTTCCTAAGCACGTATGTCCTGTTTGCAGTTTTGTACTTCGATCGTCTTTTGGTTTAGCTTATTCCGTCTTACTCACTAAAAAGGACTTGCTTATGTGTATTCCAGATTAGTAACAAATTAAACAATGCTAATTTATTTACAGATTCATATCTAGTTTTTGCGGAATCTGGCAAGGATAGGGACAAGACTATATAGGTTAAGGGAATTATATAATGACCTGACAAAACACACACAAGTCTCTTGAATCTGATAAGCTTTCTATAATATCTGGTCAAACTTGTGGTGTTCTGTATATGCGTGTCTGATCCTTTCCCCCCCACTAAGAATTCAAGATAGGAATACTTGATACACTGTCATGTCTGTCTTCTGTAAGGTTTGGGGTCCACTATAGTCATAATATGTTTTTGCTAATTTATACTCCCTCTGTTCTTTTTTAGATGTAACACATTGACTTTGGGTACTACTCATCCACCTCTCTTTGACCATCAATAGTTATTCATATATAAAGACAAATATAGTCATGTCGGATCTTGTCTGTTTCGTCTTGATATACACTTTCCAAATATGTATTTCTTATAATTTTTACATTTATAAAATTAGAGATATTGTGGGTTAAAGTTGTGTACCGACAAGTGTGAAAAGTCAAATGTTACATCTATTAAAAAACGGTGGGAGTATTACAATAATTAGTGACGAAGTCTGTCTCCTCCGTGAATTCTGATCACAATTGTTCTGATAACTATGTAGACAGTTGAGCTTTTGTCCAGTATAGCAGCATTAGAGGTCTCGATTTCAGAGCTCGAAGAAGAGATGATCTCTCTCCATTACCAACTCAGTCAAGAAAGAAATGAAAGGAGACTTGCCGAGTACCGTCTGCAACGTTCTTCTTCCAAGAAGACATCATCAACTTCTTGGCAGGTATCTGATGGAATATCTTCATATTTCATATGCTCATGTTGATCTGATCCACAACATAGGTGGTCTGTGTTAGGTGATTCCGTTTTGCTTTTCTGGCTCCAGAGGACCCTGGCTGTCCTTTATATTTCCCTTTTTCTTAATCAGAAGTTCCCCTTTTTCTCTTTTCTTATTTAAAAGTATGCTCCCTCCAGTTTTATATAATTCGCGTCCTTTAAGGTTATGCTGAATTGCATTGGTATTCGAGATTGACAAATAATACTGCAGAAAAATATCGAAATGACAAGTAATATTGCATTGTTTTATGAAGTGACAGATAGTATGAAATAAGAAAAATTAGTTAATTGGATTGATTAGAGATATGGAGGGGCTTTGCCTCTTATTGTGTTTCAATTGATTGTTTAATGGTTTTTATTGGTTAAGATGCATTAGTATGTTGAACACAACGTTACTGCACCTAGAGAGGTGGACAAGCAAAAACATACTGAAGATAGAAAATAAAGAAAGGAAGAAAGAACGTACGAATTAATATTCATCAGGCTTATTTATATCATCCCAACTTATCTTTCTTTCATGGTCACAGAGTATCTTCTATGAAGTTGCATCAACAAAACTAGGGGTTTAAGTGGACTAAGAAAGTTTGGAGTGAGTCCAAACTTGTCAGACTGGAAAAAGTTTGGATCGGATTTTGGACTCGGCATGTTTGGACTCAATTGACGAGTTCTAACATATTTTGTACTAGACTTGGACTTGGAAAATTTGGAAAGTTCAGGTTTACTTCTGAAAATCAAACCTTTTTTTTCCACCATATACAGTTTTCTATTTTGTAGGTCACCATGTAAAGTTTTCCCAAAACATTATTGAGAGGAAATAGCTTCAAGTTTTTTCATCAACAAATAATATTTTTAAATGGGCCTAAAACGAAAAAAACATCTCAAATTCGAAATTCTGGACTGGACAGAATTTATGTTTGGTCTGTAGTTGAGAAATGTTTACGGTGCATTTGGACTTGAATTTTCTTGTCCAAAATATTGCAGACTGAACTTGGACTTGGCAAAGTCCAATTTAGTCCATCCAAATTACACCCCTAAACAGAACTATGTGCTTCTCTATAGTTTAGTTTCTCTGTGAGGATTGATCAGATATTGAAAAAGCAGTAACCTGAGAGACTATTGTTCATGTTTAGCATCATTTTCTGGCAAGCTACCATTAGCTGCAGTACTCTGATCTAAACCACCACCTTCCATTTGATAAGACAGCATTTGATCTAAGAGATGTGCTTCTTGACAGTCCAATAATGATGCAATATTTATTTTCTGGATCGTCAAGACTTTAACACTTAATCCAACACAATACCGTGTAATCTTTCCTTAAACATTTGTACTAGACCTTTCAAATGTCTGAGAGCCAGGAGCCCAGGACTCTCTGAATTGTTGCTTCTGTGTCCTGCATCACCACAGCTACTACCTCCATCACAATTCACAACAGTTCAATTTGTTGTATCCTGGTTGTGTCCACCAAAACGGAATTGTCTTCTTGATCTTCTTGGCTTGCTGGTAGAACATGAACAATCTAATTGTTGTCATATTTTATTTTTTTATAATATTTAATTTAATCCTCAAGACCTGTGTGAAAATTATCAGAAAGATCCATGATGATGGTGAAAATGTGAAACCCTAAAAACTAGAACTTTCATAGAGCCTTTTGTGTGTACTATGGATGACTCACAAAGTAATTGAATGCAAGATATCATGCACAAATTGACTTTGGTCTTCTGAAATGTTGCTTGGTATCTCCTTCGTGCCGTGCCTAAGCTGATAGAAGATTTCTCAAAGATGTAAATGCCAAGATCTTTGCAACCAGGCTTTGTACATCAACTTCTTTAGACTTGGAAGCATCATTTGGCTTTCTCTAAGTTCTTATATATGTGTAATCTAAGGATGTTGAAGTCCTTTTAAGATCTCTCATGCATCAAATTCGTGATCAATTATGCTCTCCAACTCGGAGTGCCTTGCAGACTATCGGGATTGTGGAAGTCATTTACTGTACCATATTTATTTTCTTCCAGATTAGCAATTATACATTAGATGGAGAATCTTTTAACCTCCCCTGGTACCAGTATTTCATGTCATATTGTATGATTTCTTAGCATCAGTGCTACACCTAGTAATTGGATCTTGGTTCTACCCAGTTGTTTCTGTGGTGATATTATTTAACATGGGGAGATATGAGTATGTCATGCTCATACCTTTTCTTTTTTTCGGAAGTGATTTCATGCTCTTACCTGACATAAACTAATTGGTGCTTTTCAGGAATCTCATTCGTCTCCAGAAATGGATCTCAAGTATAGTAGGCCTATGAATATTGGAAAGCTCACGAAGGAGCTTTCTCACAAGGGCTTATGGAATCATCCTAATCGATTATCAGAGGAGATGGTGAGATGCATGAGAAGTATATTCATCTCTTTGGCAGAATCTGCCCCTTCATCAAGCTGTACCGCGACGGATACCCCGAGTTCAGCCCATTCTCATTCTTCTAATGCACCATCATGGTCATTATCTGAACACTTGATGGTTCCCATGTGGGCGAAAAGCCCACAAATCGATCTGCCTCGTGATTCTGAGGTGCTAGGAACAGAAAATACTTTTGACCCTTATAGAGTCAGTGGAAAGTTGAGTTGGCTGGAGATCGGGAGATACGGATTGGCAACTGAAGTTTCCTGGATGTCAGTTGGGAAAAGACAGCTGGAATATGCAGCAGGATCACTACGGAGATTCAGGTAAATAATCTGTGTTTTTTTTTTCTCTTTTCGGTTCGTATGAAGTCACATTGGATATTAATGCCGGCGGGATTTCATCCCATTTCAAGTTCTTGTTTACCACCCCCAAAGGCCTACAATAAAAAATGGCATCGGCAATGATTGTTTCTCTTTCAACACATTTGACAAATAAGAGAGAACATTTAGCACAAGATATTAGAAAAATAGTACTCCCTCTATTTTTTTTTATCATTCTCACTTTCTTGTGCGCGTCTCCCAATGCGCTTCTTTGAACTTAAATTTCTTTCATTACATATTAGTAAAAATTATAACGATTGACTATTAATAAAGTACTAATTGAGACGAATCAAACAAGACCCCACATGACTATATTTTTTCTTATAAATTGCAAAAAATTGAGAAGATTCTCTCTATATATGAATAGTGTCAAGATTCCATGTGAGAAAGCTAAAAAAAACCAGAGGGAGTACTTCTTTTATTCCTTTTATGATCATATTGGACATGCTATCCAGTTGCTGAGAATTGTGAAATCTTTGTTCCCGATTCAACTTGCATCATCCATTTTGACAGGAGGTTTAAATATCAAGTCATGATTATGGAGGGCCTACTGATTGATGCATTTTGTTTTTTCATATTTGGAGGACAGGATACTTGTTGAGCAATTGGCTAAAGTGAATCCGATTCTCTTGAGCAGTGATGAAAAGCTGGCTTTCTGGATCAACTTATATAATGCCTTGATTATGCATGTCAGTTTCTTGAATTCTGTTTCTTATATTCAGCTGAGTAATTGGGCTATTAAGATGCCAAACGTTATGCTTTACGCTGTGCACTGACCTTATTGCAGGCTTATCTGGCTTATGGGGTCCCACGAAGTGAAATGAAGTTTTTTTCGCTGTTGCAAAAGGTTTGAGCACTGTTATCCAATTTGATTTTTTAGCTTATTTAGCTGATAAGACTGTAGACTTTCATCGGAAGCGTTTATTCGAGATACATTAGTAGCAATAATTATCAGAAGACTCCTTTTTCTCAAGACTAGATTATAGGCAGGCAACAGAGCTGATCAGTTGCTTGTTCTTCAAAGTTCATTTGGACATCATTTTTTTCTTCTTGTAGTAGGCATTATGAGAAGAATCTGAAAATCCTTGGAGTTCATTTGCATGTGATTATTGTGGTTTTTTGGAAGATAAGAAACCAGACTTAATAAATAAATTGTCTTCTTTCTGCAGGCAGCTTATACAGTCGGTGGCCATTTATTCAGTGCTGCTGTCATTGAGTACGTGATCCTGAAGATGAGACCACCTATTCACCGTCCCCAAATTGTACGTAACTGTCATCTCATGTCTTTGAAATTCCTTTTTTTTTAATTGATTTTTCTGTGTAGCACCTAATCTATCTATTTCCACCATTAGGCTCTCCTCCTCCCCCTTAACAAGCTAAAAGTATCAGAGGAGCAAAAGAAATTCACTATCGATTTTTATGAACCATATGCGGCATTTGCCCTCAGCTGTGGGATGTACTCGTCACCTGCAGTAATTCTCTCAATAACCCACCAATCTTTTGTTTAAAGAAAAAGTAAAGTTTTGTTTGCCACTCAGATATCTGAAGTCTCTTTCTACATCTCCTGTCAAATGTAGGTTCAGGTGTTCACAGCGAAGAATGTCCGAGATGAACTTGAAGCAGCACAACGTGATTTTATCCGGGCTTCAGTTGGTGTGAGTAGCAAAGGTAAGTTGTTGGTGCCAAAGATGCTGCATTGCTTTGCCAGAAATCATGTAGATGATTCAAAACTTGCTCAGTGGATATCGCGTTATCTACCTCAGGAGCAAGCTGCTTTCATCGACCAACACATAACTCAAAAGCGGCTGAAACTTTTCGGTTCTCGGAATTGTGCTGTCCTTCCTTTTGAATCACGGTTTCGCTACCTTTTTTTGCCTGAAATAGTTTACCAGTAAACAGAGCACGCTTTTTTATTCAGCATTGATTCTGCTATATAGCACATGTCAGGGCTTAAATGCTACCCAGGCCTGCAATGTAAATCAGCAATAGGAGGGTATAGAGAGGAGACTGGGGACAATGGGTGCTTTTTTTTTTTTTTTATCCCTAGGAGTAAAGTTTACATGGACTTTCTGGTAAATATAAATGTATATACATATTCAGTGTAGTTGCAATTTTATCAGTGCTAATAAATTTAGTTTCTCCAATTATCCAGTGCACAAATATTTCTCAAGTACAACAGTAATTAGTGTGAACTATCAAAATTGTACGATAAACAAAACAATTTTACTTTGGAAACTATGTACACCATTTCTGGTTTAAACTCCATAAAATTTGAACAGTAGTAATCCCAGTGGAAGGTGGTTGGTTGCATGAGCCAAGAATTTATCTTCAGTGACCATCAATGTAGATCCTCTGCCTCTTGCTTTTTTCAAGTGCTATATGCTCTTGTAAACTCAATTTCTTCATATCAACTGCCTCCCCATAATCAACGGCGTTTATCAGCATCATCAAGTAAGTTGCATATATCCGAACATTCCACCAAGCTGCAGAACAGATAAATACATGAAAACATACATATTTCTCTCAACTTTCTAAAACTTAGAAAATACAGGCTCAACTAAGAGTATCATTTCTCCCATAATCTTAAAACTTTGTCACTTGAATTCTCACTAAAGAGAAAACCAAGGACTAACTCCATGTATGCAAAAAAATTGATGTTTCATGATATGAATAGAAAAGGAAAACATCTTACCAATATTGGCGACTTCGAAATCCTTGCTTAAAGACAATGATAGGTCTGCAATCAAATACAATAGCATCAAAATGGTTGCCTCAGCTTATCTAGCAACTCAATTGGTTTGCTACAATGCAAATAGATTTGATGATATTTCAATCATACAGTACATGTATGATGTATTAGTAATAATTTATGATAAGGCCACTCTGTCACGTACAATACCTACCTCCGAACATTAAGAGGACCTTCATCGCCTCCACGAATACAAGTGCCAACGCACTTGGTAGTACAAGACTCAGCACTCCTAGACTTTGGGCGTTGGATTCTTTTCTTTGTATTTTCCTCAACACACTCCTTGTCCATAGGGTCACAAGATTTGCCCGAAAGCTCGAGGGGTATATTGGACATAGTCTCTTCTGATGGCGGCGGCGTCGAAAGCACCACAGCAGCTGCAAGCATTCCTATGCTGCTGATCGCCTGGCAGTTCCATGCACTTCCATTGCCATTCACATTGGTGAGCTTCCATATTGAAGATGAGGAGATAGAGTGGGAATAATGATTGTGTAGGTGTATCCTCCTGTTGGAATCAAAGGACCTGACAGTTTGGCTGATGTAGCTGTTGCTGCTGCTACTACTACCTCCGCTATGCAACAGCAGCGTCATTTCAGGTCAGAAACGAAGGGATGTTGGGACTTGGGAACTTGTGGATCAGATTCTTCCCTTTTATTAGTACTTTCCAACTTAGATTTTGGGTAATATTGTTTTATTTTTTGGGCCACTTGGTGTATTGTATTTTGACTTGTTTAGAGGTCTATATAAGTGAAAGACTTGTATATCCAAGTTTAGTGAGGTTGAGGTGGTGGAGTAGTGACATCAATTCCCACTTTATATCTAAGGTCTAGGGATCAAATCTCATGGGACTCATTTGAGGATTTCCCCTTATCCTCCTCAAGTGAGTCCCCTTCATCTTACCTTAAAAAAAAAAATTATCCAAGTTTAGTTAGAGTGTTGTTCCACTTATTTTTTTTTTTTTTTTTTGACAACGAAAAATCGTGCATTAATTAAAAGCTGAAGTACAACCTAATGTTAATACAACCAAACCGAAAACAAACAAACAAACAAACAAACCTAAATGAGCTGTATGAGCTCGTACATTCCAGCTAAAACCTAAATAAGTAAAACTGATACAGAAGCGATTAGGAAGGGGGGCGTCGCTGGTCAGTGTGTGTGATGGTGGATTCGAACCTCGGAATGCTGATGGAAGTGGTAGAAGAAGCAGATGGCGATCGCGATCCGGACAACGAACAACCAACGGCGAGCGTCACGTCTCGCCGCATGAGCAATCCCAACAATCTTTATTGCTTGGGATTCTAAGCTCATGATACTTCGAAGATTCACGTTCCTTTGTGACTCATTACTCTCGCTCGAGAGCATTTCAGATCTCTCCATAAGGTAGGAGAAACGCAGATGAGTAGACGTGCTGAAAAGTGAAAACCCCCAGATGCAACTAGGGTGGCGCCTGCAGATTTGAAGTTGTCAAGGCAAGGACCATTAAGATCAATGCCAAGCTAAAGAGAGAGCCAAATAAGTGGAGCTCTCGACCACACCTTCGGTTTGCAAAACCGAAAAACATACGTCCCAACCATGAAAACCTATCATCGCCTCGTCCATGTTCACGAACTTCTTGAGTCACCTTGTCCCTCAGCACAAATTCCCAAAAACCGATGTAGACTACTATAACAACCTTGAACCACCAAACCTGGCCCAACTGACAAACAGTTGTCGATGGTTACAACTAACCACGACCAACTTCTTTAACAACTCGAAAACAACGCACTCCTTTTATTATGAGATTTAACACACATTTTAAGAAAATACTTGACATAATTATACCTATTTGGAAATTCCAGCAACCAGGGGGGAGGGGGAGGGGGAGGGGAAGCCCGACACTAACAGGGGGGAGGGGGGAAGGGGAGCCCGACACGAATTGGGGTCTTTTCCACTTAATTTGGAGCTCTTAAAATGAGTAAAAAGTTTGAGGGTCTTTTCTTCGGCATTAGAAGATTGAATCATTGAAAAGTGACAATTTTTGTATCATCAATTCTATTAAGCGTCAATAAAATAAACTGTTTGATATCACATGTCCCATTTAATGTCTCATCTTGTGTCCCATTCCCTTTTAGTTTTGGCACCTCATTACTTTCAAATTTACAACCTTGTATAATAATTATAGAGTGGCTAAGGCATAAGATAAGGGCTATTTGGTTTTCCTCTTGTGATTTTTTTCTCATCAATCTAGATACCTTTCGTTATAAAGCAAAACAAAATAGAACTTGAGTGTACTAATTAATATCATGTACACTGCGATGCGTGATGGAAATTGTATTAGTAGTAGTTATCAACGAACAAGTCCAAATTTAGTTTGATATAGTTAGAATGACTATTTTTGTGATTTTGTTGTTAGGAGGGAGTGTATTTTACCATCCAACGCCTAGTTACTAATTAGTGTACAATTAACAGAGTTGAAAAGAGGATTATGTGCAGAAACTATTTTTCCTGATTATGCGACATTTTGCAATCTAGAAATTCTTTTTGCCACTCATATAGTTAGATTGCATCCTATTTCATGGATTAGTGTAACAAAATATTGTTATTCTGTTCTTCTGTTATTAGAAGTTAGTTGGTTTTGGCGGGAAATACTGTTATGACAGTATAAATAGGCAATTGAGCTGTAATTTGGAGTCATTCAGAAAATTAGTACAATCCTAAACTTCTTATCTTTCCACTTATTCTCTCGATCTCTCTCTTTACTGTCTAATTCTTCTATCTCTCCCTATAATCTCTATCTTTTCTTATATACAATTCCTGATGTTCTTGAGCTAAAAGTAGCTAAACTAAGCTGCTATTACATTGGTATCAGAGCAAACCCACATAAAATTCGACCTTATCATTCTGGCACCTTCAACTTGTAAGTTGACTGCCATGGAAGAACAATTGAAGCTTCAGGCCAGTAGATTAGAAGCTCAACAAACACAAATTCGTCAGTTTGAAGAGTCAATGAAGTCCATGATGCAGACATTTTCTGAAATCAATAAACGTTTGAAAGAAGCAGAAGCAAATTCGAGAAATGGGTCTCCTTTTCCAAGAAGTCATGAATTCAATCGAGTTCAAGGGTATGTTCCTAAATTGGATTTCCCTAAATTTGATGGTAGCAACCCGAGAATGTAAATTAAAAAGTATAACAAGTATTTTACTCTATGTAAAATTACGGATGATCAAAAAGTTGATCTTGCTTGTTTGAATATGGTGGATAAAGCTGAGCATTGGATGTCTAGTTACATAGTTAACCGTAATAATATAGACTGGTCTGAATTTGTCATTGATTTGTCAGCAAGATTTAGGGATGAAATTGGATCGGAGTTAACACTGTGGAAAAATTTAACAAAGTTTCTCAAACTACTAGTTTAGAGGAGTATGTGGATGAGTTTGAGGAATTAAAATCTTTGATGTTACAGCAGAATCACATTTTACCAGACTCATATTTTCTTGATTCTTTCATTGAAGGATTGAAACCCAACTTGAAGCCTTTTGTAAGAGCTTTTAAACCTGAAACCATGTCTCTGTACATTATGCCAGAGTACAAGAAGAAAATGTGTTGGCTACTCAAACCAAACCCTCTTTTAATTCCAAATACACCAAACCTGCTTTACCTCCACTCTTACCTACACCTCCTAGTTCTTCAAAACTAACCACTATACAGCCTACCTATTCTAAGCCTTTTCAAACAAATGTTCAAAGACCTCAAATCAACATTTCCAGGGAAGAAAGAAGAGAAAAACAATTAAGAGGGGAATGTTACTTTTGTGACAAACCATATGAGAGGGGACATAAGTGTAACTTGAGACAAACCCAATTGTTTTTGATTGAAATCCCTGGAGAAGAGGAAGAAGAAACTGATGAACAATGTGTGCAAGGTTTTTTTTTGAAGCTAAAACAGTAGCACCTTGCATCTCAGTCACAACCTTGAGTGGAAGTCATAATTTCCAAACTATGAGAGTTAATGGTGTCTTTGGGAAACAGACTTTGCACATTCTTATTGATTCTGGGAGTACCCACAATTTCTTAGATCTTAATTTGGCTAATAAATCGGGTTTACAGTTAGAACCTATTGCTACACAAGCACTTACTGTGGCAGATGGCAACCATCTGGCCTGTCAGTTTGTTTGCAAAGGGTTTAAATGGAGATTACATAACTTTGAATTTAAATCTGATATGTTGTTAATTCCATTGGGTAGTTGTGATATGGTCCTAGGGGTGCAATGGCTTAGTGAACTAGGTACAATAACATGGGATTTTAAAAGGCTAGTGATGCAGTTTGATTTTAAAGGGGTGCAACATACTTTACAATGTATACCACCTAAGGGAGTGAAGACTGCTGTAGGCTCTCAAAAATTATTCCATCAGTCCATTCAACTGTACTTTATGCAGCTTGCTAGCACTAATGATGACCATTTGAATTTCATGAATTGTGAAGTAAATAATCATGAAGTTCCTGAAGGAGTTCAGGAAGTCTTGAAGGAATATGCTGACATATTTGTTGAACCTACATCATTACCTCCTTCCAGAGGGGTGTATGATCATAGAATCCCTTTAGAATATGGTACCAACCCAATCAATATCAGACCTTATAGATACCCTCTAAAGCGGAGAGATATCATTGAGTTGGTGGCAGAAATGGAGACACAGGGAATCATTCAACCTAGTTGCAGCCCTTTTGCTTCCCCTGTGGTCTTAGTAGGCAAGAAAGATGGCTCTTGGAGGCTATGTGTTGACTATAGAAGCTTGAATCAGAAGACAATTAAGGATAGATTTCCTATCCCTGTGGTGGATGAATTGATTGATGAGTTGGCAGGAGCACAAGTTTTTAGTAAACTTGATTTGAGGGCTGGTTATCATCAGTTGAGAGTAAGTCAAGAAGATGTGTTCAAAACTGCTTTCAAAACACACAATGGGCATTATGAATTTTTAGTTATGTCTTTTGGCTTAATTAATGCTCCAACATCCTTTCAGGCATGGATGTATCACATTTTTAAACCTTTACTTAGAAAATGTGTATTAGTTTTTTTGATGATATTTTGGTTTATAGTTCTAACCTTGCCGATCACATTTCTCATCTTCATTTGGTGTTTCAATTAATGAGACAACATTTGTTGTTTGCCAAGAAAAGCAAGTGTGCTTTTGCTATTGATAAAGTGGAGTACCTTGGCCACTTTATTTCTGGGTCTGGAGTTGAAACTGATCCCTAAAAAATAGCTACAGTTGTTCAGTGGCCTGTGCCTACATGTGTGAAGGAGCTTCAAAGCTTTCTTGGCCTAGCAGGCTACTACAGAAAGTTTATCAAGGATTATGCCTGTATTAGCAAGCCTTTAACTTCCCTACTGAAGAAAGGAGAATTTAACTGGAATGAAGATGCTCAACATGCTTTTCACCTGCTCAAAACAGTCTTAAGTTCTGCTCCAGTCCTTGCTTTACCAAAATTTTCTCAACCTTTTGTAGTTGAGACCGATGCTTCCAATTCAGGCCTTGGTGCTGTTTTGATGCAAAATGGGCATCCTTTGGCTTTTCTCAGCAAGTCACTAGGCCCTAAGTGGAAGAAACTTTCTGTATATGAAAAAGAGCTTCTAGCATTGGTGTCTGCAGTTCAAAAGTGGGAGCAGTATCTATCTGGTCAGCAGTTCATTGTGAGAACTGACCAAAAAAGCCTTAAATGGCTTTTACAACAGAAAATCTGTACTCCTTTTCAACAGTTTTGGCTTTCAAAACTGATGGGATTTGATTACATTATCCAGTATAAAAGTGGCACTGAAAATTTAGTAGCAGATGCATTGTCAAGGGTTTCTGGTGCTGAAGTTCTATGCCTAGCTTAATCTGTTCTTGATTCAAATTTACAACAGTTAATTCAGCATAGTTATGAGTTGGATCTCAACTTTCAGCATTTGCTACAAGATCTTCAGAATGGAGTTGATATGCCACCTTTTACACTCAAAGATGGACTTATCAGAAGAAAGAAGAAACTGTTGCTTGGCCCTCATGATAATTTGAAGACATCTATACTTCAATGGTTGCATTCTTCTGGTATGTGAGGACATTAAGGAAGGGATGCTACATTGAAGAGAGTGAAATCATTATTCTACTGGAAAGGGTTAACAAAATTTGTGACTTCTTTTGTGAGGAATTGTTTGATATGTCAAGCTCATAACAATGAAAACGTGGCTTCTCCTGACCTATTACAACCTTTACCAGTACCTGAGGAGGTGTGGATAAATGTATCCATGGATTTCATCTCAGGACTACCTAAGTCCCAAGGCAAGGAAGTTATCTTTGTAGTTGTTGATAGGTTGAGTAAATACAGTCATTTCATGGCTTTAGCTCACCCTTATTCAGCTGAGACAGTAGCTCAATGCTACTTAGACAATGTCTTTAAACTACATGGATGGCCTAGATCCATAGTTGGTGACAGAGATTTTGTGTTCTTAAGCAAATTTTGGCAAGCTCTTTTTTCTATTCAAGGTACAAACTTGTTATCTTTAGCCTACCACCCTCAGACTGATGGTCAGACTGAGATAGTGAACAAATGCCTTGAATCCTTCCTTAGATGTATGTGCAGTGAGAAGCCTAAGGATTGGAGTATGTGGCTACCCCTGGCAGAGCGGTGGTATAACACCAACTTTCACACTTCTATTCAGATTACTCCTTATGAAGTGGTCTATAATCAGCCACCTCCCCTTCACTTACCTTACTTGCCTGGTGAAATTTCAGAGGTAACAGTTGATAGATCATTACAGAAGAGCGAGCAAATGATTTATATGCTCAAATTTTTCTTGAAAAGAACCCAAGATAGAATGAAGTCCCAGGCTGATCATAGAAGAACTGATAGAACCTTTGAAATTGGCTCTTGGGTTTGGCCGAAATTGCATCCTTATAGGCAGAAGACTATGAAGACTTCTACAAATGAGAAGCTATCTCCCAAGTATTTTGGGCCCTTCAAGGTGATTGATGCAGTGGGAAAAGTAGCTTATAAACTACAGCTACCTGAAGATGCTCAAATCCATCCGCTATTATATTGCATGTTTGTCATCATCAAAAAGGGGGAATTTGTTGTGCATGTGCTTGTTAAGTTTTGATGATGAAAAATATAATATGTTTTAGTATGGAAGTTTGTTACAGATGGTTGAGAAAGGAATAAGTAAATGAAGACTTTGAAGAAGTGAAGAATCAAGTTTGAAGTCTTAGTTTATATTGAATTCCAAGTTTAGTTACTATATGCAAAATGTAATATGCTAGAACTAGATGATATATTATGTGCCAAATATAGAAATATAATATTAGGATAATTATTATTTTCTTAGAGTTAAGGAAATAAATAATTATGTTAATTTTATATATCTATATAAAAGAAAATAGAAATTCGAAAATCAAGTTTGTTAAAGAAAATAATAACGTTTTGAGAAAAACTGTTTATGAAAAGTTTTTATCAAAAATCGGATTTTCGGATATAGTTTTGAGGAAAAGAATTTTTGAAATATATGATAAAACCGATGTGATCAAGTTTGTATGATAAGAAATCTCGATTTAAAGAATTGATCTAGTTAATATAAGATATGGAGAAATCCTTATCCTATAAGGAAAAGGAAAATCAGTTTTATAAAAGATCAAATTGGTTTTTGATTAGGAAAAGAATTTTATCCCTTGATTTAAGGAACTAAAATTGTTCAAAAGATAAGAGAACCTGGAAAAGGATTTTTATTCTGTTTACCAACATATATAAGGGATTGAAAATCGGTTTTAAAGTTCACGTTTTCGAGAGAGAAAAAAATCGGAGAGATTAAGAGCTGAAAACAGGTTTTCTAAAAGCAGAGTATAGCGGCGAGTCCTAGTCGGATTAGGAAACTAAACAAAGCTTGTAACGATCCTCTATTTGCTTGAATAAGAAGCACGCCTTTGAGGAATCTTTCTTTCTGTAATTCTTATATTATAGAGAGTAGCAACACTTAGAGTTAAGTGTTGGGGAGCACTACTAGAGTTAGTAGTGGGGGAATCGGATTGTATCGAGAGGTTGATATTTTACGATTCAAATAATAAAAGAATAGTTTGTGTGGACGTAGATCTCAGAGGTGAGATTGAACCACGTTAAATTCCTGTGTTTTATAATTTGATATTATTGTTTTAGTGTTTGATTAAGTTTCGTTTGAGCAAAAACATTAATCGGAGATTTTACGAGTAAATAACACAGTGCACAGCACTGTGCCATAAAAGCATTTTTGCGAAAATCGATTAGATTTAGTCACTCAATTCACCCCCCCCTTCTTGAGTGTCACCTTGTGTTCCAACACGCTGCTATTACAATTAGCCTGCTGGTTTTTTATATGGTTGACTTCCTGCTGCACATCAGATTTGATGTTATTGTATCATTTGTCCAACCCATGAACATGGACACATGGTACAAAGTTTCATATATGAACAAGTCCTGCATCTCTTATGGTAGCATCCTGAGAGTATGATACTGAAGTTAGTTTTAACCAAAAAGTTGGCTTGTCCTTGATGTAAATCTGCAACTTTTTTCACATTATACAATGTCTTCTTTTTCTATTTGCAACAAGAGATACAGGGGTGATGATAATATATTACTATCTGTTTTCATCCCAATAGAAAAAGAATCATACCATCTTTATAAACTATATCCTATAATGCTATACACAATTGATATTATCAAGGAAACAAAGTGAAAAATGCTCATTAAAAATTTCCTCAATTCTGAGAAGCAACCGCCAATGAGACAACCAAAATCTTAGCTTCATGATATATTTTAGGTGTTCTTCTCAAGAACTGATAGTGCTGGTGCCAGATAATTGTTCGCCTTATCAGGCAAATGTGCAACCTGCAAATCACCAGAAAAATAAAAGTTGCATGAAAAACCTGAATCCTGGATGGTTTATATCAGTTCATGCAAACAACTATATCTCTATGAAGGAAGAAGTAAAACCCGGATGGTCTCTTACCAGTTCATAAAGCTCCTGACCTTGCTCAGCCACGTACTCGTAGCATACCTGGAATTTTGCAGTAAGATTAGATATGGAGAGTTTCAAATACTAAAACTGATCATGAAGTTGGTATTTTGAGAAACAAGTAACTCACATCAAAGCTCTTATTTCTGGCAGTAGAATCATGCAACGCCTTGACACAGATATCGGCCACATCAGCACAACTTATTCCCTAAAACCAGTTTTAGATTCTAGATGAATCAGAAGTTGAGTGAAAACTTATGAAATTTAGCGCATTACATATTGATTCTACTCTCTTCTATTATGTTCAGTTTACCTGAGAAATTCTGTTTCCTTGGTCAAATATTAGAGCACGTTGCCCACCAGGTTCTTCCTATGGAATTAAATTATACATGCACACTTTTAAGTTGACATAGAAGTTCTCTACCACATCATTTAAATTTTTTTAATACTGGAAGTAAATTAAGGAGATGTTGAACATACCTTCAAAGGACCAGGACGGACTATTGTATAACCAAGTCCTGATCTTCTTAATGAATCTTCACCAGCCTACCGAGGAGAGGAAAAAAAACAAACTTAATTATCGAGTTCCCAGAAACAAAGTAGTTATATAACCTTAATGTTCACCCTAAAACAATAAGTTGAGATAAGGGCTACTCAAGTTCAATGTACAGTTAAAATAAGTTTTTTGATAATTTCTAAAAGATAAGGGCTAATAAGTTCAGGCAAGAAAAATATGTTATATAAGGGTTTTTCTAGACAAAAGAATAAAGCCTAAGAGGATGGAGATTGATAGAAGCTGCTGTAAAAGGTCAGAGTCATACCTTCTTAGCTCTCAAGACCTGATCCCTTCTCGAAGTCTCTATTCCTGATCCTGTACAAGATACTAAGATGAAATCTGTTTCCTGACCACTCTGCGTAAATGAATATAACAGTTGTTATCAGAATCAGCTATCACATAATTTTCTAAAGGCACTGGAACAGAAACAATTCTACACTCACAGGTAAAGCTTTTATGTATTCCAAAATTAGCTCAAAGCTTCTTGGATCTTGCTTCATCCCTTTCTGCCCTTCAACAGGTCTCTGCACCAAGAATCATGACAAACAGATTAGCAGGACACAGAAAAATATGTAATATGAATTGCATTTCCCGTGCTAAATTAAAATATTGCGTTTTAGCAGAAATCACTTGAGAGAACCAAGTGAACTGAATTAAGGGTGCTTCTCTCAGCCTGAATATTGCTGAGCTAAACTTAATTGAAATTATGGAAAATTAGCTTAACTTATTTAGAATAATCTGAACTTATTTTTCCTTAAACTTATTTAATAAGGTGAATTGGGCGCACCCTTAGATAGTAAAGCACGCTTTTGACAGAAAAAAAAGCACTATCAAATTTGATTTGAAAGGGAGCTGTTTGATATGGCAATGCAACTTGTAATAGTGCAAATTTGTGCTTAGTTAACAACTTAAGAAACGTCGGAGAGTTATCAAGGGAATCTGTGGAATCTAAGTGGATACTCAAATGTTTCTCAGAAGTCAGAAGTAAACTATTTTATTGTTTCATAAGAGAGGTTTGATTCTTTGCATCATAAGTTTCTAGTCCTCTTTAAGGACACTTTCAGTTTACTTTTACATGTTCAGTTATTCAAGTTTACAAATTCATACAACAAAAGAGAACACCAGAATTAGAAGAAATACCTGTCTTCTAGGCTCGAAACGTATGCTCATAGTGTGCACAAGAAATGGATCTAACGGTGGATCATTTGGATTCACTGAGCGGAAGGTCGAAAATGGAACTCTGACCTTTGAAACAGTGAAGAGAAAAGTGTGGGTTTTCAGATATAAACTAGCCATTTAGAAAAATGAACTTTAATAAGGAAAATATCTAAAAGGTCAATCAACATTTTCCACTTAAAGATTTCATACCCTGCAAAAGCCTGCTTTTGTATTAATTCTTGAATAATACATTTTGCTTTGGGATGAATCTGCAAGAGGACCAGTTTCGAGGATTACAACATAAGAACGACCATTGCCACCAACTGAGAGAACAAGACCTTCATACCTAATCATCATGAATTTCCCAACACGAGAACATAGTTATACATCAGATACTATGAATGATATGAATAAATGGATGTACATTATTACAGTAGTCAGTTGGACTTCAAAAGTACATACCGGTCTAGAGTAGAACCCAAGGGAAGTGAAAGCTTACGTGATAGTTCCACATATCCTCCTCTGGTGAAAACATACCCTATCATGAAATTGGTAGATTAGAAAAACATACCTTATCATGAAATTAAGTTCAGACAAGTTCTCTTAAAGTTAGATTCGGGTGAGTAGTCTTTCATAAAACATAAATGACAACTAATAGCCAAAAACACATGTATGTACCAGAGAATATGGCAAGGCCATTCTCATTAAACTCAAATTTGGCATCCATTCCTCCATCATATTTGCTCGCTACCACATCCTGGAAATAAGTTCCCTGACGTACTTCCCATCCTTCCAACGAATCTTCTGATTTAAATTTTGTAATTAGAAGCTTGCTTTTGCTGCTTTTACCTGCTCGCAACTGTGCCAATTGGTTGTTGTAGTCCTGTAATATACACAATTACATCAACAACTCTCTAATTATCGGTTACTTCATATGCAATGTTGCCATTTAACAAAATGTTTCCATTTTCTTTCTTATATGCTACTTAACTAATAAATTGTAATTAATAAATAGCAATGTACACTATTGGAAGAACTCCATCGTCAAGTTCCATTTCAGTGACAAAATAGCACTAGACTAACTACAAATTCCACCTTCTAGCCATGACAAGGAAAGGCACGTCATGTTCAAGCCACTAAATATGCATATGATTTAAGCATTAATGTACTTATTGTCCTACTTTCGTACACATCATCGAAGTTGTATAAGACTGCACTAATTAAAATTAGCATTACCCTTATGTAGTTGATCTATATTAACAAGTCAAGTCTTATAATGCATATGTTTAAGCTTAAGTGCAAAGAGAAAGGAATCCTTTTTTTTTATTGTATAAGACAGGAACCTGGAAGGCTTTAGCAACATTGTAGACTCCACGGTTGTCAACTCTGTTGAGATCCCCTGTAATGGAAGAACGAGCTGTGGCACAATAGATGATTTTGCTGCAACCTTCCACCGCAGCTTTGATGCTCGCAGGATCACCCACATCCCCAACCACGAGTTCCACTGACCTCGGTAGCATATCCGTCACTCCTTCATCAATTCTCCTCACCAAGCCCTGAAAATTTAAATTTTTATTTTTCTGGCAGCTTAGAGGAAGTCCTCTGAGTATAGCTCAAATGAAAAACAAAAGAAAACATATATGTTCCTTATATCAGTACACTTCAAGTTCTTGAAAATTCATCAAATTCAATCTTGGTAAGTGGAAAACTTGTTTCACTTCAAGTTCAGTTGACTAAATCACATAATCTGAGTTGTCCTTTGATTCTATCCTAATTCCTAGTAGTATATTACTTTGAAGTAAAATATTAAGTTAGCATATGCATCATCAATCTGTAAGAATAAAACAAGAAAAACTTAACCAATAACGGTTTGAATCTATTATGTTAGTATACTTCTTACCGATGGCACCAAATTAGCATTTCTAAGTACTAGTAAAAGACATTGTAGTAACAACACAGATTTCATAGTACAAATGAAGGATTTATCATATCAAAACCTTAATACTAGTACCAATGTACATGATTAATACTAGAAAGTGTTTAGTTGGTATCACAAAATGTGCCCAATAATACTCTAGTAGTACCAAACAATGTGCAATTGATACTAATACTATCTCTTGTAGTCCAAAGCATACTCTCACAGTTAATTATTAAGTATCCCTCGGAATAAGACTAGATACAATCAATCATATAGGGACATAAGCACAACATCAAGATTCAAGAACAACATACTTGACATCCAAAGCAAGAGAAAAACAATGCAACCAACATACATTACCTTAACACTATACCCTCGGAGCATGAGCTTACGAACGACGAGGCGGCCTATACGACTCGTAGCACCAACAACAAGAACAGTAGTGTTCTGAGCACCAGGAATAGGTGCACCATCCCCATACACCAACAAGTTACTACCCTCATCATATTCAGTCCTTGAAATCTGACCCAAATTTGAAAACTTTTTCCACACCTGATCAAATATCTGCCTTGATTTCCTCCCTAACCCAACTGGGTTAACCACCTCATCTAATCTTTTTATCACATCACTACTATCACTCTTCTCTACCTCAACATTGTTCTTAATAATTTGCTCATTTTGATCAATATCTTCAACTTTAAGCTTCTTGTTTTTGGTTGAACTATTGCTGTTCTTTTTCATAATCTTGTATTCTTTCTTACCTGTACTGCTGTTTTCAGTACTTGCAGATGCTTTGGGAATAACCACAATCTGGGTAGTTCTGAATTTGTCATTTGATATTGAAATTGTTCTCCTTCTGCTGTTAGTTGTACTGGTTGTTGCAGCAAGCAAATGAATTGCTGTTGCTGTTGTAGCCATTGCTGATAAATTGAGTAAAATTGAAGAATTGGGTTGTTTTGAATTTTCTTTTCTGATGATGATCAATCATCCATTGAAGAGGAAAAAGAAAAACTCAAATTATGATAAGGGATAATGAAAGAATTTTGTGATTATAAAAATTTGAACTTTGTGTTGTTGTTTTGCAAGGTGCCTACAATCTAAATGCAAATGGGTAAAGAATTTGTGATGATGATAATTTGAAGTTTAAGCTAATTAAGGAGGTCCCCAGAATCCAACTGTGAATGGCCAACATCAGTAAGTGAAGATGCAAAACTGATCTAAAAAATGTGGACTTATCCACCACATAATATTGATATCGGTCCCCACCTGATTTGTGAAGGAAAGGAGGAAGCGTATATATCCATTTGTGATAGCCAATTTTTTTTGGTAGGTACAAAGAATAGACATATATGGACTTAATCATGTACGGGTCTAGTTTGGGCCAGTTTTTGCAGGTTAGACTCTTAAAGCGGACATAATGAATGAGAGAAAACTTTCGTCAATCAACCGATGTTGGTAGTAATTGATTGTATAACCTCGAAATTAAATAAGGTTAGATATTTACCTATAATTCCATTATACCTATTTCATTATAGGTTAGAACACAAGTCTTTTCCCTAAGAGATACAAATACCAACAGAAGAAGGGCATTCGGGTCTTTTAATTATGACTATATTTAAAATGCATTCCATTTCATTTAAGACATTGTAAATTTTTTTGTCTGGTTTCAGACATTTTACTTAATTGAGTATAATTATATTTAAAATGGTTTTTTCACCATATACCCCTGACAAATTGAAAAATTCACTATATACCCTCAATGTTTCATATATTCACCATATACCCCTGAGTTTTAAAAAATGTGCACCACTTATCCTTTTTTTAACAGACGTTAAGTCGTCGTTTCCCTTTATTTATAAGTTTGCCCCTGCTTAGTATTAATCGTTTTGGCGGCAATTTGTCAGATTCTGCACACCACGACCTTTTCTAGTTTCTAAAGGCGGCCAAAATTTAGGGTCCTTTCATCTTCTTCTCCACATAACTTTCTTTACCCAAAATCGTGAAAAAAAAACCCTAGAAATTTTAAAATATGACAAAGTTGTTGAGGGCATCATCTTCGTCTACTCAATTCGAACACACAATTGTTGATGTTTGTAATTAACAAAGAAGAGGAGGGTTGTTCGAAATAGCAAGAAGGTCAAAATTCAAATTTTTGAACGAAATTTGAAATCAGGTTAGTTTATCTTGGTAAGCTTTATGTTTAGGGTAATTTCTGTGTTTGTGTGTCTGTTTAATATGCTTTGCATTGTGAAATTAGTTAAATTTTGATTTTTTTTGGTTGTGTGTTGGTATTTGCATGTTTTAGGATGGGAGATGTTTGTTTGTTATTGCATTATGGTGCTTATGACTTTGATGTTAGGGTTAGTGACACTGACTTGTGTCATTTGATTAGTTTGTTTGAGGATATAGTTACTGAATCTGAGAAACAAAATGTGTACTTACCCAAAGCATTTAGGTTGTTATTCAGAGGTCCTAGGACTAGTAGAAAAACAGAGATTGAATCTGACCTGGACTTGATGAAGTTGTGGGGACTTTTTCTAGATAAGGTACTATAGAATTGTGGGTTGAGGAAATAGACAGTCCCGGGGTTGTGTTCAGATCACACATATCATTGAAGGAACAAGCTGAGAGGGAGGTTCTTGAACAGAGGAGGCTTTTTGAGGAGAGATAAAGGAAGGAGAGGGAGGAAGAACTTAAGAGGTAGGCTGAAGAGGATGAGAGATTGAAAAAACAGGAGGAACAAGAAAGGGAAGAAGAGGAGTTAAGGAGGCTCCTTGTGGCTATGGAGGTCCATGTTAGGGATGTAGAGCAACCTGGAGTAGTGTGTGAGTACATGAGGGTGTATAGCTCACAAGAATTCGTTGAGGACTTGCCAGGGGATTCTCAACCCCACCAGAGTAACAAGACCAACACTGTCAACCCTCACCACCACCTGTCACACGACCTGCTTCACCACACCCCTCATCACTGCATGCTACACCACCACACCCCTCACAACCACCTCCCTCACCACGAGTAGCCACCCCAATAAGTACATCACAACCAAATCAATCACAACAACCTCCCTCAACATCAACAACCACCCCACCAACTAAAATCACCACCACCTCACTCATCACAACCTCACATTCCACCACACCAGTCACCACCATACAACTCAACACACCAACACTTACCACCACCTCAATCAACATAGACTCCTTCATCACCACCTTACTCAACACAACCTTCCTCACCACCACTTGGCTCAACACAACCATCCTCATCACCACCTCATTCACCCCAAATTAGAAGCCAACCCCAAGGCCAAACATCCCAACCACCATCATAGCCTGTAAAGAAAATTATGCCTTTTAGGACTAGGCTTGCTGGTTTTAGGGTACCAAAGAGTATTGCAGTTAAGTTTAGGATCCCAAGGCCTAAGGGGAATTCCAATGCAAGAAATAGCAGTGGGAGGGAAAGCAGAGTGAAAGGCAACCTGAGTTGAGTGAACAATCAAACAACATTGAGGAAAGTGATGAGGATTTGGAGTGCACATATGATGGAAAGTCTAGTGGGGATGAAATCTTTGAAACTGATTTCATTGAGAATGAAATCAATATTGCTGAGGATGATGATATCCTTGACAAAACATTTGAGGATCACCTAGATGGGAATGCATCAGCAAATAAGCTGTATAAAAATGGGAAGATTTGGAGTGATGCCTCCTTTAGATCTATCCAGTTGCACCCCTGGCTGATCTTCCCCAACAAAGAGAAATTTCTAGATGTACTTTAGGGATTTTTGCATACAGGAGGGATTTGGATTGAGCATTGAAAAGGCTGATAGGAAGAGATTCACAACATGCTACATTATGTAAGGCTGTTCTTGGAGGATACATGCTTCAGTTATGACTAAAAATGTATCTTGGGCAATTAAGACACTAAAGGGTGAGCATAAAACTTGTGGGAGATTGGAGGAGAACCCTATGTTGTCTTCTAAGTGGTTGTGTAAGTATTTAGCTGATGAGGCGATGGCAAACCCTGACATTCTTGTTGAGCCCCTACAGACTGTGTGCCTTAACAAGTTTAGGCTAAGGGTCAAGAAGAGGCTGTTGTACAAAGTGAAAAGCTTGGCAAGAGTGGAATTGTATGGGGGCTATGATGAGGCATATGGTATGCTGAGATGATAAAAGAGACCAACCCACCAGGAAGTTATGCCCTCATCACTTGGATAGGAGACACTTCACATAGTCAACCCAAATTCAAATCCTGTTTCATAACATTCAGTGCTCAGGTGAAGGGGTTCAATAGAGGCTGCAGATCCATCATTGGGATCGATGGAGTTTATCTCAGTGGCCATTACAAGGGCATTCTATTAACAGCAATGAGCATAGATGACAACAATGAGATTTTTGTCATTGCTTATGCAATTGTGCCAACTGAGAGCATTACTTCATGGAGTTATTTATTGAGCAATCGAAATTGGTATTTCAGCAAAAGGGGTGCAACGGGAGGCGATTGGACCTTCATCGGTGACGTGAGGATGAGGGTAAGATTCTCTCTCATTAAATCATTTCACTTTCAATTGCAATTTTAGTTACGTTTTTTGCTTACTTTGTTTACATTGCAGGGTGTGGAGTCAGCCTTACATGAGGTCTTCCCTCAGGCAACAAGGAGAATTTGTTGCCAGGACCTCTGCAGCAACTGCAAGAATGATGGCTATAGTGGAACAACATTTCACAAACTATTCTGGACTGCAGCTGATGCCTACAACCATTATGTGTACACTAAATCCATGGAGAAGATTTTTAAGTACAATCTAAAGGTTGTTGAGTATCTAGACAAGCGTACGGAGCAATGATCAAGAGCATTCTTTGACAACGATGTTTCTTATGATCACAACACTAGAAATTTTGTGGAAAACTTCAATGCATGCGCTAAGCCATGCGAGGGACCGACCTTTACTGACTCTACTTGAAGGTATGTTTCCAATGATGTTTTGTATGTATTTTGTTGCCTTTAGTGGTGTGAGTTCATTGATGACTTGGTTCATGGTGTTGATTTTCTTGCAGAAATAAGAACATGGTGCATGACAAGGACTGGAGCAAGATTTAATGAAGCTATTGACATGGATCCAAATAAGGTGACGAGTATGCAAAGAGGATTCTGGGAACAAGGAGTGATGAGTCCGGATTTTGCTATGCCACGGCTTGTGGACGTGGGGAGTATGAAGTCAAAGATGGTAATGTTAACTTTCCAATTAAGTTAACTACATCCAAATGTGGATGTGGGAGATGGCAAGGTTCAGGTATCCCTTGCAAACATGCTCTAAGGGTGATATTCAACCAAAGGCTTGAGCCGGTGACTTTGTGTCCCCATACTTCAAGAGAGCAGCATACAAGCTCACCTATGGGGATCATATTCATCCTATGCCGACCATAGTCGGTGTCCTGAATTCAATCTCCCTAATATTGCTCCCCCGATATCAAAAGAGCAAGCGGTAGACCTACCAAGCAAAGAAATAGAGGGCCGGCCTAATGAAGCTAAAAAAGGAAAGAGGCAAAGCTCGGTGAGGTGTTACAAATGCAAGGAGATAGGCCACAATTCCGAACTTGTAGAGCTGATAAAAGAAAGGGGAAAGGCACTAAGAGAAAGGCAAATGGAGCTTCCACTAGCCAAGCACAACCTAAGAAGGCTAAGAAGACTCCAAAGTCAGATGGTGCTTCTACTAGCAATGCAAAGTCCAAAAAAGCCTAGAAGAAGTGATTAGTAACTCCGCTCATCTATCCTTTTGCATATATTTTTGAGGTTAGACTTGGAGAATATAATTTTTTGTAAAGCAAACATTAAATATGCAAGCACAACAATAATTTTTTGTGCTTATAAGTTGCAAATAAGATTACAATGATAGAAGCCAAGAGGCCATACTACTTTTGTAAAGAAAATTGGTGGCAGTTGGGGTTTTCAACCATACATTTGATATCTATGTGGTTCACTTTAATATTACAAATATGAGCACCACAAACATGATTAGCCCTATTTTAATTGCTGTGTTCATTAGTTTTTGTTGTTGTTTTAATTTCTTCTCTCAACTGGCTACTTGCTGCACTGTCCTCTTCCTCTTCATATCTGCTTCCTCTGTTCTGTTTAAACAAAGGTATGCTTCCCCTGCTTATATATTCTTGCTGAGTATTGTGATTCTGCTCAAATGTCCCTTTGCACCATTTGAAGTTGTTGCAATCATCGCACTTATAGTATAGCATCTAGGATTTATTGATGTCTCTGAACTTCTAATAGAAAATCTTCTTCTATAATTGCCGTAGGAGTTACGGACCTTCACACATGGAAATTCATGAGATGAGGAGGAGCTTTTAGTTTGTGAACTCATTAATTTAGAGTGAAGCAATTGAGGTAAAAAAAGGAGATGTTGAACACTCAAAAAGTCTGCTGTATTTATAACCAAAAAATCCAATGACTATTTTTTCAAAAAATTAGCCGTTGTACATGAAGGGGTATATGATGAAATAAGTTTACAAGAAAGGGCATGTGGTGCAATAAGTTTTGAGCTAAAGGCGAGTTAACGTCCGTTAGCAAAAAGGGTAAATGGTGCACGTTTTTTGAAAACTCGGGGGTATAAGGAGAATATCGAAGCATTGAGGGTATATGGTGAATTTTTTAATTTGTCAGGGGTATATGGTGAAAAAATCGTATTTAAAAATAATACCTCCTCCTTTCTTTTTCTATTACAACAATTACCATTTTGGGTAGTTTCACATCTATTACAACAATTCCACTTTTGGTATAAAAAGTAACTTTATTGACATTATTACCCTTACTTTATCCTACTAAAATCTTATTAACTATCCACCAACCCACCTTTGATTGTTAAAGGGGTATTTTTACTTTTATTAAGTGATCATTTCTCTCTCCTACTCTAGTAAATTAAGGGGTACATTTGTGCTTAATTACCCACCTTAGTTTTTTCATTTCCATAAAAATCGTGCCAAACCTATTGTTGCAATCGAAAAATACTGTCAATTTTTCAAATTTTCTTTTAAGATTTTAGAAATTTGATATACTTAATGAACTACTTTTTAGACCCGGATTATGCCTCGGGTAATTATAGTTTTCGTTTATTAATATTTTACTTTCAAATGACAACGTCAAATATAACTTGGTTTAATGGTTAAGACTTTAATATATAAACTGAAGTCACAATATCAAATCTTATATGATGCATTTTCTTTTTTCAGTTGGTCTTGTAAGAGACCGCCTACTTTTAGTTTAAAATTAGGCACGGCCCAAGCCCAATATTAAGAAGAGAACATACGACCTTTTTTTTAATATGGTGACTAGTTTGATCTATTTAGGGGCCAGTTTAATTTATTGCGTGACCAGTTTAATCTATTCAGTAATGACATTCTCTAACCCATTTAGTGACTAGTTTAATCCATTCGGTAAGACTACCGAGTTATTTTTTGAAATTGTCTGTTGTAGTTTGAGAATCATGAAAACAAAGGAAGGAGAAGAGAAGGGATGACTAAGATGGTGTTGGGTTAAAGTATTGGGTTCGTCTAGTTTTATGTTAAAATTAGACCGTCTATTCTAATAATTTGTGTTCTTTTTTTTCTTAATGTATGTAGATTACAGGGAGAGAAACACCCTAAGCAGAGCGCCACGTAACGCCGTTCCTTGTTTAACGCCTTTTGATATATTAGTATAGATAAATAGATGGATATAAAATAAGTCAATACTTATATTAATTAGGTTTATATTGAAGATTGACAATAGAAAACTGAAAACTACTTTATTTAGTTTCAAAATCTTAATTTTATTTTAACAAAAAAACTAGAAAAGAACAAAATATTCAAAAAATCGAAACTAGAAAAAAGAACTATTCTATATTTCGATGTGAAGTATAAAAAAAACTAGCAAAACCAAAGTCACCTTGGAGGCCAAGGCTCCAAGTTGCCAAATTACCTTCTTACTGATTTTAGTTGGAAATAAGAGACTCCACAAAGTCACAAGTGTTGGAGTTTTTAATATAAACTTTAAGTTTGCTTCAAAAGAATATGAAGAGTCATCTTTTCCTATTGTCCCACATTGAAAGAATATGAGGGAAGAGTAAGGTTTATAAACTATTACTCTTCCTCTACCCTTTGAGTTGAGTAGCAATGAGGCTTTTAGTGGGTATGTGGTGAGGTGTGGATACCACACGCGCGCCGCCGCCGCCGCCCGCCAGGGCCATGGGCCATGGGCCATGGGCCTTGGGCCTTGGGCCTTGGGCCTTGGGCCTTGGGCCTTGGGCCTTGGGCTTTGGGGAATTAACTTAACTATAGTTTTGGGTCAGAATTATGTTGGCATTTTTTGACCGTTTTTTAATCAGTCTTAAGTTATCGTTTTTCCCTTTAATCTCTCATTTAATGTCGTTTTCTCCCTTAATCACTCTCCTGTTTTTCGGCCATGACTCTTCCCATGATGTGACCGTTTTTCCCACGATTTCAGCCACGTTCTGATTTCGTCTGGGTTTCTTGGCTCTATAAATACCAGTGTTACGGTATTCTCAAAACACACGAAACACATTCACTTATCTTCTCTTCCTTCCTCTAATATTCGGGCGGTATTCAAGAACGTTCTTAATCCGTTTTTTCTGTCAACACGGAAAGGCGAAACCGTGTATCCCCTGGAGGTTGATTCTTTGTCGGTCACGTGTGTTGTTGCGGGGCAAATTCAACTTTAGGGCAGTGATCTTCTCACGCCACGGTGGTCAGTTAAGTCTGTCAATTTTGTTACCAGTTTTTGTTCCTACATTCTAAAGTTGAATTACTATTGTTCTATCTATTTTACGGAACAATGTCTAGTGAAAAAACTGATGAACCTGTGCGTGTTACTGCTGTGCCTATTACCAATTCGTTTATTCCTGACATGTCTAAGTTAGATCCGTTTGATGGTAAAAATTATAAAATGTGGTCTGATAAAATGGAATTCTTTTTGGGTCAAATTGGAGTAGATTATTGTTTGTCTGCTGTTACTGCTCCTGATAATTCCAGTAGGGATTTTGTTAAAGATAATAAAACTTGTCGTGGGATGTTACTACATTATATGACTGCTGCCCTGTACATGATTTATAGTAAGTCCAAAAATGCTAAGGATATTTGGGATGCCTTGAATGTTAAGTATGGTACTGATGATTTTGGGACTAAGAAATATGCTTGTAGCCGTTGGTTGAAGTTCTCTATGTCGATGATAAACTGTATTAGATCAAGTTCATGAGTATGAACATTTGTGTCCTGATATTGTGGGCGAGGGTATGGCTATTCTGATATGTTCCAAGCCAATTGTTTACTTGAAAAATTACCTCCGTCTTGGGAAAATTTTGTTCATTCCTTAAAACATAGGCAGAAAGACTTTACCCTTCAGGAATTAGTTTCCCACATTAAGATTGAGGAGCAGAACCGTATCCAAATTAAAGGGAAATCTGTTGATCATTCTTCCTCCTCTGCTAATCTTGTGGAAAATAAGGCTGCTGCAGGTAAAGGACCAAAAGGTAAGGGTCCTAATCAGTTTCATGGTACAAGGCAGAATTATAACAACTTCAAGGGAAAAGGTCAGTTTAAGGGAAACTGCTTCGTTTGTGGTAAGTATGGGCATCTTTGCCAAGGATTGCCGTCTAAGAAAGGAAGCTCAGAACAAAGCAAAAGACAACAAAGCTCGAAGCCAACCTTCTTTGAAGACGACATTATTCTTTGCTTGTGGTGTCGAGGTCAATCCGGTAAGCAATGTTCTTTGAATGGATCGTTGATCTTGGTGCAACCCGTCACATTTGTGCCAACAAGGAGATGTTCCAGGACTACGGCAATGTTTCGGGAAGGAGAATGCGTCTTCATGGGCAACTCGAACCTTGTGAGTGTTCTAGGCAAAGGAAAGGTTTTCCTGAAATTAACTTCGGGAAAACCATTGCTTTGCGAGAATGTTTTGCATGTTCCCGACATCCGCAGAAACCTCATTTACGGTTCTCTTTTAAACAAAGTTGGAATTAAGTTAGCTTTTGAATCGATAAACTTGTATTAACCGAGAAATGGTGTTTTTGTGGGTAAAGGCTTTTGTAATCTTTGGACTTTTTATTTTGGATGTTGTAATTGATAATAAGAACTCTCATGCTTCCGTTTATATTCTTGAGTCTGTTTCTTTATGGCATTCTAGACTAGGTCATGTGAATGTTGCATCTATTAAAAGACTTAAACAACTTAGTCTTATTCTGACTTTAGCAATACATCTTTTGAGAAATGTGAAGTATGTGTAGAAGCTAAGCACCCTAAGAAAGCATTCAATAAAAATGTATCCCGTTCCTCTTCTTTATTAGAGTTAGTCCATAGTGACTTAGGTGACTTTAAGAGTTCCATGAGTAGGGGAGAAAAGAAATATTATATTACATTTGTTGATGACTTTTCACGTTATACTAAGGTTTATTTATTGAGTTCTAAGGATGAGGTGAAGAGAAATTCCTAATTTATAAAGCCGAAGTTGAGAACCAATTGGACCTTAAGATTAAGAGGGTGAGATCGGGATAGGGGTGGGGAGTATGATGGAGTTTCCCTTAAGAAATTTTGTGAGTCTAATGGGATTATTCATGAGGCTACAACTCCCTATACACTGAGCAAAATGGAATAGGCGAGCGGAAAAATAGGACTCTTAAGGATATGATGAATGCAATGCTTATTAGTTCGGGTATGCCTAATAACATGTGGGGTGAGGCTATTTTATCCGCTTGCTATGTTCTTAATCGAGTTCCCCATAAGAAGTTAGATAAGACTCCCTATGAATTGTGGAAAGGCTTCAAGCCTAATTTGGGTTACCTCAAAGTGTGGGGGTGTTTGGGTAAGATTGGTCTTCCGACTTTCAAAGGAGTAAGATTGGACCTAAGGCTGTAGATGGTATCTTTATTGGTTATGCTTCTAACGGTCTTTGCATATAGACTCATTCTTAAGGATGCTTGGTTTTGGTCCTATTAGAGAGTCAAGGGATGTTGAATTCTTTGAGCATGTTTTTCCTATGAAAGTTAGTATATCATTATACTTGCCTGCTTGCATCTTCTTCTACTTTGCATCATGACATTGCATCATCTAGTGAGACTTTAGAACCTAGAAGGAGTAAGAGAGCTAGAATTGAGTCTAGTTTCGGACTGATTTTATTACTACCTTTCTAGCTGAAAAAGAGTGTTTAGATGAGCAAGATGTCAATGTACTTGTATTGGAAGAGAACCCAAGAACCTATCTTTGAGGCCATGAAATCTGTAGATTCAAGTTTTTGGTTAGAGGCTATTAACGGTGAAATTGAGTCTATTATGAGTAATAATACTTGGATTTTGTCGGACCTTCCTAGAGGTTGTAAGGCCCTAAGTAGTAGATGGATTTTTACAAAGAAATGTAAGCTGATGGGTCTTTAGACAAATATAAGGCTAGACTTGTAGTTGGAGGGCATCGCCAAAAACACGGTTTAGACTTTTTTGATACTTATTCTCCTGTGACTAAGGTAGCCACCATTAGAGCGTTAATTGCACTTGCATCTATTCATGATTTGATTGTGCATCAAATGGATGTGAAAACTGCATTTTTGAATGGTGAGTTAAATGAGGAGATCTATATGAAGCAACCTGAAGGATGTGAGGTTCCTGGTCAAGAGGACAAGGTATGCAAGCTTATTAGATCTTTGTATGGATTAAAACAAGCACCAAAACAATGGTATGATAAATTTCATCAAACTATTACTTCAAATGATTTTTGGTAAATGATTCGATGCTTGTGTTTATTCCAAAGTTGATGAGCTTGGTTGTGTTTTCATATGTCTATATGTGGATGATATGTTAATCTTTGGGACCAATATAGATGTAGTAAATGCAACTAAGAGTTTCCTAAATTCTTGTTTTGAGATGAAGGATTTAGGAGAGGCGATGTTATTCTTGGAATAAAGATTACTAGAACGTCATATGGGATATCTTTAAATCAATCTCATTATGTTTAGAAAATATTAAAGAAGTTTGATCAATTTGATTGCATTCCCGTGAAAACCCCATATGATTCTAGTATTCATTTGAAAAAGAATAAGGGTGATAGTATATCCCAAGAACAATATGCAAAAATAATTGGTAGTATAATGTTCTTGATGAATTATACTAGACCCGATATAGCTTATCTTTGTTAGTAGATTGAGCGGGTATACTCACGGTCCTAATCGAGAGCATTGGGTTGCCTTGATTAGATTGTTGAAGTATCTAAAAGGCACTATCAATTGGGGTCTACATCATCAAAGGACACCTTGTGTCCTTGAAGGGTTTTGTGATGCCAATTGGGTGTCGGATAATGATGAAATTCAATCTACTAGCGGTTATGTTTTTACTCTTCTTTGGTGGAGCTATATCATGGAAATCATCAAAGCAAACATGTATTGCCAAATCTACCATGGAATCTGAATTTATTGCTTTAGAATTGGCGGGTCAAGAAGTTGAATGGATAAGGAGTTTGCTTGCGATATTCCATTGTGGGGGAAGCCGGCTCCATCGGTTTCTATGCGGTGTGACTCGCAAGCAGCAATTGGAGTAGCGAATAATCAAGCCTATAACGGCAAGAGAAGGCATATTCGCTTAAGGCATGCTATAGTTAGAAATTTAGTTAAAAATAATGTGTTATCACTCGAGTATGTAAAGTCGGAGAGGAATATTCTTGATCCTCTTACCAAAGGCCTTTGTAGAAAAATGGTCTTTGGAGTCGGCACAAGGAATGGGTTTAAAGCCTATTGTGGAGTAAATTGTGGTGGACACCCTTCTTAGGAATTCCTAAGTTCAAAGGGTCAAACGAAATCACAAAAGAACTCAAGTTGTTGATACTACTACCATTCCTAGTAATAAATGTGATGTAGTATTTTGTTTGATTATCTTTTGTTATATGTGTAAGGTTGAGCTTATAGCTCTTAATAAGTTCATAGCCTTACTTAAGGTGGTTTGTGACATTACAAACTTGATGAACTTACCTATGTGAATGTGGGGGTTACGCCCGATCCCCTATGAGAGTCAAAAGGCTTAGACTCTCTAGAGCATTCATGAGAATCCGGGTTAATTGTGGGGCACTAATATTACAATTGCGAGAACGTTTCTTGATTTGAAAAAGGTTGAGTGCGCATCTATGGTTTGCTAACCTCATGAAAGGTTCAAAGAGAAATCTACCTTTTATGACAGTAAGACATACTTGTATGCACTAAGTGTCAATTCAAGTCCATAAGACATTGATACTTCAAAACCTAGTATCTATTGCCCAGATCATCTTTTTCATCCCCGTTTCTTTCTGTTTTGTTCTTTTGAATCATGTGGGGGATTGTTGGAGTTTTTAATATAAACTTTAAGTTTGCGTCAAAAGAATATGAAGAGTCATCTTTTCCTATTGTCCCACATTGAAAGAATATGAGGGAAGAGTAAGGTTTATAAACTATTACTCTTCCTCTACCCTTTGAGTTGAGTAGCAATGAGGCTTTTAGTGGGTATGTGGTGAGGTGTGGATACCACACGCGCGCCGCCGCCGCCCGCCCGGACCGGGCCAGGGCCATGGGCCTTGGGCCTTGGGCCTTGGGGAATAAACTTAACTTAACTATAGTTTTGGGTCAGAATTATGTTGGCATTTTTTGACCGTTTTTTAATCAGTCTTAAGTTACCGTTTTTCCCTTTAATCTCTCTTTTAATGCCGTTTTCTCCCTTAATCACTCTCCTGTTTTTCGGCCATGACTCTTCCCATGATGTGACCGTTTTTCCCACGATTTCGACCACGTTCGATTTCGTGCGGGTTTCTTGGCTCTATAAATACCGGTGTTACGGTATTCTCAAAACACACGAAACACATTCACTTATCTTCTCTTCCTTCCTCTAATATTCGGGCGGTATTCAAGAACGTTCTTAATCTGTTTTTTTGTCCAACACGGAAGGCGAAACCGTGTATCCCTGGAGGTTGATTGCTGTCAGTCCGTGTGTTGTTGCGGGGCAAATTCAACTTTAGGGCAGTGATCTTCTCACGCCACGGTGGTCAGTTAAGTCTGTCAATTTTGTTACCAGTTTTTGTTCCTACAACAAGTAGTTGAGTTTCTAAAATACCCTTGCCAAGTGCCCATTAGCCAATAGAAGTGGACTTATTGTTCCTAGAATGTAGGAACTATTAAGCAAGCAATAGACCATGTAACAAACTAACGGCACTAAGCAGGAATAATTCTCATTTTAAATTTTAAATTACAAATAAAACATATTTTCCAACAATAGCTCACCTCACTTCTTCACTAAAATCCTTGTTAATTTTCACGTATAGAGTATTCTTTTCTGTTACTAAATCGAGAGAGACGAATTCATAGAAGAGTTACATCTTTGTTACTCCCTTCTAATTAATTCCTCTAGTAAGTAGTAACAATCTAGTGACTAGAGGCACGCAGATTGAGAATTACAATCCTTTCCTCCGTTCTAGACACAAATATTGAACACACCAAACATGATATCTTGGAAAAATCTATATCATGTATTATCAAACGTGGTACCACTTTATGTAGTAATGATCTTAGCATATGCTGCAGTAAAATGGTGGAAAATATTTTCACCAAGTGAATGTTTAGGGATCAACAGATTTGTAGTCCTTTTCGCGGCCCCGTCTCTCTCCATCAAGTTCATCTCTAATAACAATCCTTATGCCATGAACTACCGCTTCATTGCAGCAGACACACTACAAAAAATTATAGTAATAGTGGTTTTAGTTTTATGGTGCAAGTTAAGTTCTAAAGGGTCTCTTGAATGGTGTATAACCCTATTTTCTCTATCAACTCTTACCAACACGCTTGTTATGGGCATCCCTTTGTTAGGAGGAATGTATGGCGAAATGCCTTCGGAGTCTTTAATGGTGCAGTTATCTGTAATTCAGTTCATCATTTGGTACCCTAGTTTGTTGTTCTTGTTTGAATATAGAAAAGCAACAGTTTTGGTACCACAGCAATGTTGTGGGACTGAGATGCCTGATAGTAGTACTAGGGTGGTTGAATCTTGTAGGAATTGTGGGAATTTGGATGAAGAGAGAGAAATTGGTGGTGTTGGTGAGGTTGCTCTTCCATCTGAGTCAAGTCAGATTGGTGAGGGTCAAGCTGGGTGTAGAAATTCGGCTGATCATGATCTTGAGAATGGAGGGAATTTTAACCCTAAAGGTATGTTTCCAACTTTTAATCAATATATTTTCTTACTATAATTAAAGGAGACATGCTGATGCAATGCACCCTAAACCTAAAACAGGTCGATGCAAAGTGGATGCTAACTAGCTTACCTGGTAAAGTCTTGTTGGTATGAAATCCGCCTATATGACTTTCTATAAACTAAGGAAAAAAAAACACATGTTAATATAAGAAAACATATATTTTCATTATTAATTCTTTTACAAAGTAGAACTTTTTGCTTGGGACATCCTTTAATAGTAAAAATAATAATGAACTTTATTTTGCTTCTATAATTCTATTTGGCTATTTATTTGATGATTGTTAGATATGTATTTGGAATTTTTATGTGGCTGTGTCAACGTTATTGTATATATATGGGACTAAGGTAGAGTTTGTTGATTGTTGATTGTTGATTGTTGATTCAACAGTGCATGTTTGATTGAGGCATTGAGCTGATTGACGATTATAATGTTACTAAAATTTAGTGGCTTTTCAGAGTTTTTTTAGATTTCATGTGATTATGATGCTTTGATGATTGATATTTGACTTCACCAAATTATGAACTGTACGTGAGAAATAACACCCCTCCCAAAGGATACTAGTGGCTTTCAAAAGTCAACCTTACCATGGCAATTGGCAAATATCCTTGCTCATGAAATGCACTAGTTAATCAACTTCGTTCACCATAATCAAAGAGATGGATGGGTTTGAAAAAGCCTTTACAATAATAACTAGCTAGTTGTGTTCTTGTGTTATAATATATCCTCTCACCCTTTAATTTAAGTAGTAGCATACATCTTTAGAATTCCTAATTTTTTTTGGTGAACAAGGAAACATCAAATAAAACCAACCTAGAGAAGAGTATATTACAATCCGAAAGTAGTCAGTTTGAAACATAATTAGGGGGAGAGGGAAAATGCCTAACTAGATTCGGGGTTGAAACCCAAGTCTACCATATTTAGCCATCTTGTCCGCAATCTGGTTGTTATCCCGACTAGTGAAAACGAGATGTATCTCCTTGAAGTAGTGTCGCAGATCCCTGCATTTGAGGACAATATCACTATAGAGATCCTCATATATGTGTTGAGCATTAATACTGCTTGCATTGCTTGCAATTTGAGAAAAGAGTAACATACTAATTTGGGGTCGTTAATTTTGATGCAAGCTAGGCTCAACCTTGTCCGAATTCGGCTCACGATCAACTGCTGAGGTCCAGCCTGAAACTGCTACTCAAGAGGAACCCAAATCTACGAACGATTTGGACCGTGCTGGGCTGACAACTAGGCTAATCTTGTTCATGGTTTGTAAGAAACTCATCAGGAACCCTAACTTTTACTCTAGCGTTATTGCCCTTGTTTGGTCCTTGATCTCATTCAGGTGAATCACATTTTACAGTGTTATATAATGTAGTTTCCCAATTAAATTTTACTAACTATAAGGTGAACATCTCAATTACAAACTTTTGCAGGTGGCATCTTAATATTCCAGCAATTGTGGCCAACTCCATAAAAATTCTCTCTGATGCGGGACTTGGGATGGCAATGTTTAGTCTTGGTAAGTAGATTTGCTCATTAGTATTTTTCTCTACCTAGCATTTAGAAGAGATTTTAATCAATAAAATTAATTTTAATCACAGAAAATCAGTTTCGATAAGTAAACATCAATCCTCATCGGTAAACAATAGAGTGCATAAGAGAAATATATTAGATATGAGCAAAGACCAATTTTAATCAGCAAATAATGTCATACTACTCTTTTCTTTTAGATAGATGCAACATTTGATTATTTAATCGACTCACCAAAAAGGCAAATGTTGCATCACAGAGGAAGTATCTAATAAGAGAAAATCACTAACATTAATTTCAATTAAAATAAGGTGAAATGAATAGGGTCTAATCTTACTTAACTATGATTGGTGAACTACAAATCCTTAACACCTAAAACTATGTGCTCCCAAGCACATTTTTTTAACCATATAAATGAGCAAAATGTAAAATATACGAATATAAAATATGCAAAAAATGTGAGAGAGCACCTAGTTTTAGGTGCTTCTGAGAGCACTATGAAGGTTGTTTTTATTAAACACAGGTATGTGTTCAAGTTTTGAGATTCAACTACTTTACTAAAATCTTGCTTATGCCCAAAAAATGGCAAGTATGAAAACTTTGTTGGATGACCCTTACCTACTATTACCTAATTTAAATTGAATTGCTTGCTTAGGTCTGTTACGTACCAAGAATTACATTGTTTAAATTGACTCGATTTTGAACTGAATCTACTTGACCTAAATTGACCAAAACATATTCAATATCAAATGAATTGACTCATCAGAACATCGTCAGAGTAAGACCGAGTTTATTCAGCATACACCCGGGGTACTACGTGCATGGTACACCAAAGACTAACTTTTGCTCATTTGCTCATTTAGAACTCACTTTTTATTACGTTTTGTTCATTTGGATGATTTTAAATAAAGGATGAGCAAAAAAAATAACGTGGGTGTATCATGCTCACGGTACACCCGGGTGTATGACAGATTTTGTTTTAGTAAGACCCAATACAAATCAACTTATCTTGTAAATGACAAATTTACCCTTGTATTATAAGCTAAAAGAAACTATGTAATAATAAGTATATGTATGACACAAAGTTCATGTGAAAATGAACAGGTTTGTTCATGGCTTCACAGCCAAGGATAATCGCTGGTGGGAGTGCATCAGCTGCCCTTGCTGCAGCAATGAGGTTCATTGTAGGCCCTGCTATCACCACATCTACTTCAGCTATTGTGGGGTTGAAAGGGACCCTCTTGCAAATTATCATTATGCAGGTATCATTAGTTAAATTCTTTAAACTGTAGAAGAAATCATTAAACTGAATTATGTATGATGAAATTTTACTAAATACTACGTTTTGTTTTTGCTAAATTGATCCTCAGGCAGCTCTACCACAAGCAATTGTCCCTTTTATCTTTGCCAGAGAATATAATGTTCATCCTGGTATTCTTAGCACAGCGTATGTTCTTCTTAAGCTGAAAATCTCCTTTCTTTTGGCTTATTATGATTTTACTAGACATGGGCACGTGCCTCAAATATATATCCTGTTATGTTTTTGGCACAAAGATTAAGAGAAGTGGTGAAATCGAATATAAGTTTAGAAAAAACTGTATAGATATAGAAAATAACTCTCACCCAAAACAATTGTCAATCGCAACATTACTCTTTCGACGGAGTTTAAAGAGATATCTTTTGGGAGTCATTTATTTTGTTATGTTATTGTGAAACATGTGATAAGAATAATAGAGTTTTTTTAAAAGATGGATGGGAGAGGTGGACCATTTACAGTGTATTTTATCACCAGCACAAAAGTAGATCAGAAAATAGATAGGGGAGTCCATTGAGTGAGAGAGCAACAATAGAATATTAGTGAGCCATTGTTATATTAGGAAGTATTGCGATTATATGAAAACATTCAAATATTGAAAGTATTGTGATTATTAAGAAGCGGAGGTGTTGGAATTGAGAAATACTATAGTTAATTTAAGGAGAGAAAAGATAGTAACTAATATAAAAGTGGGGCCCGAAATTACACACGATTGACATGAGGATTTTTTTCGCTTTAATTAATAAGAAAATTAATTTGAGACAAATTGTGTAATTTTTATAGTATTAAACACACATTATTGTAGAAAAAAAAAAAAAAAACACACACATACACATTATTGTAAACCAAAAAGTAAAGAAGAGTGCATATAAATTGGTACCACATATATGTATTCTTATGCAATTGATGCAAACGTCATTAAATATTATTAACATGCTTTGAATATTTGATGCAGGGTTAGCTTTGGTATGCTTATATCTCTACCAATTACACTGGTTTATTACATCGTATTGGGGTTTATCATTAGGTGAGTGGATTCGCAACTATCAAAAGAAGCATCAATACAACAAAAGAGTGAAAGACAGTCTGATACAACGACGGTCGAGCACGAGTTGAACTTTCGAATGGTGCCTGCATATGCCGAGGTCGATCACTTTGGGAGAGAGAGTATATATCATCTCCGTCTTGCATTCACTGGCTTTTAGATATTGGATACAACAACGTTCTTAAAAGCACTGAAAAGGGCTAAGGCTGAAAGCTCTGTTCTAGTGAGGGTGTTGTGTTCATTGAATATATCTATCAGCTTGAGCTAGCAAGGTGTTGTTTCATCAAGCACGCAATTAAGGGATGTTTGTTATTGCCCATGTTCTGGCAATGACGATTAGATAGCTTTTAGGATGTGCACTGGTCAAAGGAAAACCTTTTCTATGTTAGAATAGATTAATTGGAGTCTAGTTTCATTATAATTAACTTTGAATTTTATTTTCTTTTCGTTCCTTGATAAAAAATAATTGAGTAGATACTATTTAATTGTAACCAAAAATCAATTCTAATCATTAAAATTAAGTTTTGATGGGTAAATGTAAAGTTGGCAAAAATCGACCCAACCCACCAATCCAACCGAACTCAACTCAATAATGACGGATTGGGTCAAAAATTTCAACTCATTTAATTAAATGGGTCAACCAAACCCAACCTACTTAATTAAACCGGATGGGTCGGGTTGAAGTTCCCATCCTAAATTTAACCCATCTTGTTGTTATAGAAAATTCAATTGAACAAGGGTCTCAAAGATAAGTACACTAAACAATAATCTTCTACGCGCGATATCACTTTCTCAAAAGTAATATTCCAACCCTTAACTTGAGCACGGGTTTCACGGAATTCACCTTTGAGATACAAAGAAGAACAACTATATTCACGCTCACTTGAATACTGTCAAGTGGGAACAAATGTGATGAATGAATTTTGTAATGATAAAAACTGATTTTGATGAACTTTGATCTTTATGTGCTTTGTAAGTCAGAAGGCTTTTTCTCTTGTCATCCATGAAAATGAGAGGAGTCTCATATATATATATATATATATATATATATATATATATATATATATATATATATATATATATATATATATATATATATACAGTGTCTGAAATGTATTCAGATACAGGCAGTTATACTGATGAAATAACGAAAAATAGCTTAAAGTATCAAACATCGTTTCGCAAGAAACTGAAAACTGGCCAAGTGGAGCTTGCGCTCCCCACTGGAGCGGACGCTCCACGAATCGTTCCCTCCTTTTCGTCTTTTGCGTAATTTCTATCAAACTCGAGCGAACACTAGCATTGAAGCGAAGCTCCACATCGATAGAAGTTGTAACATGGGAAACTACAGAAAACATGATTTATTTGAATAACCTCTCTCCATATGGAAGTGATGCGGGCACATAGAGATGTTGGTAAAGGAAGCCTCAAAAAGCGGGTCGGTCGCGACGGAGCGACGACCCAGGAGCGGATTCCCCACCGCCAGGGGGACAGGATACGTCCATCTCAAGGCACATCACGGCCTACATGCAAGACTATGTCCTACGTTGTGTGAGTCATGACACCTTAATCATGCAACTTAAACAAATGTAACATGAATCAAATCATACAAATACTCTAAATTTCCAACAATCCTCCCCTGTAACACCCCCAAAATCCATACACGTCTAAACTACGTTGCATCGACTTTGGGAGTGTTGCCGCCGCGGTGAAACGCAAGGCTTATTGAAATTAAAACATTAACTTACTCTTTATTATGAAAACTAAATTGTAGCGGAAATAAAATATTAACTTAACTACAACTCGGGAATCATCATTGACCCCTTTTATTCATACCATTAACTAAGTAGATTATAATTATTCTATAAGTTCAACCAAAACATTTAAAAGTTTATAAACTAAAGAATATCCCCCGTATGCCCTTTCTCATGCAGCAACATCAGCATACCTAATCTGCTCCCCATTGAAGTATCAATGGTTCATCACAGGTCAACAACAAACACAAATAACAAACAATCAGCTATGCTGAGTACGTACATATTCAGTTAAATAAAACACTAAGCATAATCAAAATAGTAATAACAGTTCCTAAACATGATACTACAAAACATTAAATTTCATTTTTACAGTTTATTTGGCATCGAACGGGCACCATCATCTTTCTAGAATCATACGGGCTACTTAATCCTTGATAGACAACTTGGTCTATTAGATGGAATGTAAATACGGTTTCGTTCCGTTCCACATCCATCACCTTTGTATGCATACCCCCAAGATCGTACGGAACCTTCCGCCTACTTGAGTTATCAAAAATTTTAAGGACACTACTATGGTCACAGTAGGCCTGCGTAGGAGTGGAGAACAAGTCCCACACTCCCCCCATTGTTCATTACTTGTAGGGAGTCCGACTACAAGTTTATTGCCAACTATCCTTTTTAGTGATACTCATTCATACACATTAAGCATATAATTTTTATAACATCATACAAAATCCTTTAGTTTAGGCAACCTCTTATAAATCCTTGCTACAATTTTTAATCATAGCATTCCAATCCAACATCTCATTTCATGCTTGTGAGACAATAGAATTTCGCATTCCAATAACAATTCATTCCATTTCACAAATCATACAACAAGGAAATACATACAGATTTCCAATCGATCACATGTTGCCAAACGATCTCATCAATCATAACCATACAATTGTTCCCTATCATGATTCTAGGTTCCAATGAAAGAATTCATAACCTAAACATGATACTAACATATCTAATTGAACTAGTAAGCATACGTACCTTGTAACGAGTTTCTTTGTTGACTACTTAAAACGTTCCGCTTATGAAATTGGGACCTAATCGAGTAATGAAAGAATTTCAGTGCTAAATCTTTGATAATATTAAATAAAATCAGCTTATCTAACTATATAAAATATGATGTTTGGAATATTAAAAATAATCAATCTCGTTGCTTTAAAATTTCTTTACATAAACTTTATTGAACTAGCATATTTAGGGACTAATAATAAGATGTAAATCTGATTTTTTTGTTAACTTACATTATACTTGTTCATAATAATAAAACTTAAACAACTATATGTAAGTATTATAAAAATCGGAATTAAGAAATAAAATTATCATAAGAACTAAAACATATTTATAAATCCGATTTTTATACTTTATTCCTATACTTTATTTACAATTACAAAATTTAATCAAAGATACATAAGAATACCAAAATCGGATTTTACAATTTATTTTAAAGAATAAAAGAGAGAATTTTAATTTTTATACCGGACCAACTCGCTGGCGACAACTACCGATGACACGAGGAACTCCGGCAGCACCACCACCGTACGCGCAAGCCTCGCCTCGCTCGCACATCACTCGAGCCACACACGCTCACACGACCTCGACTCGTCGCAACACACCACGCACAACACCACACTCGCTCACCGACACCGTCGAGCCCCACACACACAGCGCCGCACCCTCGACTCGCCTCGACCCCGCACACCGCAACTTCGACTCGCACCGCACAACCCTCGAACGCTCACACTCGACGCACTCGACAACAGCAGCGACGACTCGTCGCTCGACACTCCCTTGCTCACTCGCACACCCCTTGTTCAAACACCACACTCACGCAGCCCGACCCTTACGAAGGCCGACAAAACTCATGGGAGGGGAAGAGAAGAGTGACGAGGTAGAAGAAGGGAGGAGAGAGAAAAACTTTGAGGGAGAAGGAGAGAAAACTGCTGATAGGGAAAGGAGTTAGGGTTTAGATTTCTTTTTTTTTCTCCTATTTATAGTATAAGAAACCTTGGTTTATTAGGAATTGTTTCCAAATCAAATTCTGATTTATTATTTAACAAAAATCAAATTAAAATAGAGTTTGGTACAAAAGTAGGTTGTATATTTAAATTATAACTGTAGGCTTACCCAAATTATATATTTTTCTGTAAATAATATTAAAAAGACTCCCACTTTATTCTTTATATTTTCTTGTTTATAAAAGAATAACTCCCAAAAATACGGAGTATTACATCCCCCATTTAGAGTATTTAAAACAATTTATAGCACAAACATCACCATTACAAAGCAATCTCATGCATAAATGAAAGTGTACAAAGACATGAACTTCCACTTAGTATATACACGTTCCAAGAATTCGTATCCAAATGGTGTCGATAAATGATCGAACCATTAACAACACATAATGAAAACTTGAAGATATTATACATATATACAAGATTAACTACTTGTTCCCATTATATACTTGACACTATAAAGCCATGTGTCCATACAGTGGCGGAACTAAGGGAGCTGGGGTGGGCCATGGCCCCCTTATGATTTTAGATATATACTATATTTTGCGAATACACATGACATATACTGTAGCATAGTTAGTTGGTATTAAATGTTATTTTAGTTTTTGTGTAGGGTTCAACCCTTATTACTCCCTCCGTCCCAGAATACTCTTGACACTTATCAAGGCACGTAGTTTTAGATTATAGGTTGTCGTTTGGTTATCAATTATTATTTTTTTGAAAAAGTAGATGTGATTGGAGTTAGTAGGAATTAAGAGTAATATTATCTTATTTGGTGGAGAGAGAGTGTGGACCAATGGTTAGAGTTGATAGGTAGTATGAGTGATATTATTTTTCTTGGAGGAGAGAGAGTGTGGGCCAATGGTTAAAATGTAGAAGGATTAAAATAATAGTGGGTCATATCAAAAAATAGAAGTGTAAAGAGTATTTTGGAACATATGAAAAAGGAAAGTGTAAAGAGTCTTCTGGGACAGATGAAGTACTTGCATTTTTTAGCTTGCTTTTATGTTTTCGTTGAAATTCATATATGTTATATGGATCAGGTCCCCCCCAATAAGATAATTTCAGTGTTTGATGTTTCAAGGTAAAACATAATAAAGTCTTATAATTATATGTAACTATAAAGCCATAGACAAGCTTTTTGATCTCTAACACTTTATTAAGGTAATAACATCATCTTACCCCAATTCCATTGAAATCGTTATTTTTATCCCTTAATCTTTAGAAGTTTTATTTGAACAACTTATCATATCAAAACATCCATTTTTCAATTTCGCATTAAACAGAAAATTACAAAAAACTAGTAAAATCAATTATGAATTTTATGAATAATAATATATCTGATAATTGTAACTGACCCGGGGCATCGTTCGGGCCAAACTACTAGTTAAACAATAAAAATGTGTGTTAATCCTCAAACCCATAACCTCTCATTTGAACTATAAATGCACTAACCAACTACTCTACAATCTCATTTTGGTATTTGTGGAAAAGAACTATTTGAGAATAACATAATATTTCTATCTTTAAAACAATTAAATACAAATCTTTATATCAGTACTCATTAGTCTAATGCTAATAATACCGTGTCATACCCTTCAATACTCTTATATTAAAAAAAGTAAAGCTCTTGATCAAATTTTTATAACCTCCTTAATTAACACCACTACACTATTTCAATTGCATTGTTATATTCTTCACATTAACCTAAATTTCAAAAACAAGATTGTATTATATAGCCTTTGTAATTAATTATATATTTATAAATATGAATTCTCTTGAAGCCGAGGGTTGTATTGATGAATAATTCTATTATAATTTACTATGTAGAAAATTTAAAAAGAATTGGAACATGAGCACAATCAAATGCCTATAACTCTTATTTCCACTTCTCTGAAGTATTTGTCTATTTGATATAAGACTTCAAATTCACCTTGGTAAATGATCAAGGGCATCGCTTGGGCCAACAACTAGTTGTATATTAATATAATTTATAAAAACTTGATAACTTTATTCTAATATACATATTGAACCAAATCTACAAGATTTCACATGATAATACTTAGTTTTATATACTTGCTCCGTTGCGTTTTAAACGCAACAATTGGAGTGGTACGAACTCCTAGTTGAAATTTCTTAAGGGGTGTTAGAAAAAGGAAGGGGCATGTGTTTAGTTTAATTAAGCACCACCAACCACCACCACCTAATGAAGCCATCACCTACTGCCACCATCTAATCCACCGAGGCACCACCACCACCGAGACTACCACCACCTAATCCACCGAGACTACCACCACCACCGTGGCACTTAATCTCTCCTCTACTTCGTATTCACCTTAACCAGCACCCTTCCACTCAAGCCACCACCCCTCCACCAGAGCTGCCACCACTATCCACCCGTGCCACCACCACTAGCCCGAAACCACCATCTGACGCACCGCAACCCTGCCCCGTCCCTCGCAACCCCCAACCAGCCCCCAAAATGAGAGTAATATGAGAACAATCACCCACACCGAAACCCACTCGACCCGCCAAAACCACCAACATTACCCAGCAAAACCCCATTCCATGTGAGAACAACCACCCCCAACCATTGAAATCAACAACCTCACCCCTGAAACCACCACATCTATAAGAAAGAGAGGGAGATGAAGAAGGATTGGAGAGAGAGAAAGAGATGTAGGAGATCGAAGAAAGAGAATAGAAAGAGAGGGAGATGAAGAAGGAGATCGAAGAAAGAGAGAGAGACATCGAAATTCGAAGGGGAAGAGATCCAGACGAAGGTGAAGAGATCGAAATTCGAACAGATCGAAGAGAGATGCAGATCGAAATTCCGGCGGATGGTGATGGTGGAGACGAATTCTGGCGGGTGGTTGGGACGAATTCCGACGGATGGTTGGGACGAATTCCGACGGGTGGTCGAGATAGAAAGTGGTTGTGGGTGGAAGTGAGGAGAGAAAGTGGTGGTGGGTGGGAGTTAGGAGAGAGAAACTTAAGGTGGGTGGGAGTGAGGAGAGAGAAACTTAAGGAGGTTTAGATAATCATTAGGTATAATTAAGTGTCTTTTAATTTTTAAGTAAGGGTATTCTCGTAAATTCACACGTAAAAAACTTACCAAATATAGCAAGCTTGGAATTATTGCATTTAGTTTGAAACTTCCCAAAATGGAAACTGTTGCGTTTAAAACGAAACGGAGGAAGTATTAGTGTTAAAGTATGGTCAAAGTGAATGAACTTTGACTTTAAAAAAGTAAAAGGTAAACTAATAAAAGTACGGCTAAAAACCAAACTTCTGGTGAACAGATTTTGTTTTTTACCTTTTTGCCATTTTTTAACAATAATTAAAGCTTTGTTTTATTTTGGATGTACAACATATGGTTTCGATGTTCAATAATAAACTTATGAATGTACAAATAAACTTATGAATATACAAGATACAAAATAGATTGCGGATTTGCAATAGTTATTGGATGTACGAAAGTGATTATGCATGTGCAAAAACACAAAATTCATATTGGATGTGCAACATACATTTTGGATATACAAAGATAATTTTTGTATGTACAAACTGAATTATGGATGTACGAACATAATAACTAGTTGTGCAAAATACAATATACAAAAAATAATTCAAGAATGTATACACATGCTTTTTGGATATACAAAAATATTGGGTAGATGTACATATTCTTTGATAATTGTTAGGTAATTTTTTCTAAAAGTGAAAAGTAATCCGCCATCGAACTGTTTGATATCTAGCCAGACTCAATAAAAACGGAGGGAGTAATTCATAATTCACCATTGCGGATAACCTATGATCATATTGGATCACCACAAACTCATAATTGTCTATGCATTCCCATGCGGTAAGACAATACTCTATCATTAGAGAAATAAAATTTATTTATTATATGTAATACCCTTTATGATAACTTTAAAGGGAATTTAGTAGGCTACTTATATTAACAAGATGCATATTTCTTTTAGGGAGCTCATTTCCTAAGTTACTCCAAAGTTGAGACAATTGTTAGCATTGGATGCGCAGTGGTGACAACAAACTTGACTTCGTCAAGGGTCGGGGTGTCACACTATATATAGACTATAGAGAGCTTCAATATACCACTTTTAGGCACATAAACTGATAGAAGTTTATTATTTCTTAGGAAATTCTCAATAGTATCCTTGAGTTTTGGCTTTTCCTGTTTAGCAGCCAAATTTAATTTTAATTCTCAATAGTAACCTCCTGTTTATGGTTATACTTGAGAAAATGGTATTAATAGCCATTTGTTGTTATAAGAGTTGGTAACAGGGTTGTTTATAAAGTAATTTAAAGTTTCTTAGACTATAATGACATAAGTTCCCTTAGCTTAAAGAAAATTGATTTCTCTTTGTTTATCTTTGAAAACCTATTTCATTCTCATATTTAGAAAGAGATCAGATGAATTAGAATATGTTTTTGAAAGGGAAGTTATGTCTATCTAGGCATTAAAATACTTACTTAGTTTGAAAACAACCCTTTTAAAAGTTGTGTATAACGAAAAAAAGGTTAATAATATCATTTTATTAAAGTATAACCATGAACACGGGGTTAACATTGAGAATTGAAATTAACTTTGGTTACCTAAGAGAAAAAGCCACAATCAGGGTTACCATTGAGAATTTCCCTTTATTCTTCTAAATTATCTCCCATACTTTAAAAGTTTACCCATTTTTCTATTTTTGTCTATTCCAATTAGATTTTCCCATTTTCTTTCTAAATTAGACACTCTACATCAGCTTACTCTCTTCTCAATATAAATATATAATATTACTCACAATCGAGCATTACATCTACTTTTTCCTTCTTTTAGTAAAATGTTACTCACTTTGTTAATCTTATTTACTTTTTCTCATTACAATGGTATTTACTATCCTTAATCACATCTACTTTATATCTCTGTCTCAATATAATATTACTATTCCTAAAATTTATGTCCCCAAAGATCAAAATGGGCAATGCTTTAAGCGACGGAGGGAGTACAATATTTGCATAATTGCATCATGCATGTTTATGATGCAAGTACGACCTACAAACAACTTTTTAAATAGAAACTATATTGGGTAGAATTAGATTAGGAGAATGAAGATCTTAAACATCTTTATAGGCTTAGATTTGAACGTTTACACCACATATATGACACCGAGTATGATCGACAGAAAACAGGTGCATTGGATATTTTGTGTAGCTGCTCTATATTCCTCCCATTGTATCTAACAAGGTATGTTAGAACAAGTTTGCTCTTCTTAGATGGAAATTGACAACTGTGGTATGTGGTCACAAGTTGCAGCCGGCAATGACTTGGTTAAACTGATAGTATATTTTGCACATTCAGTAAACACGCCCTTTCACTGTCTGCATGGGGTAATATTCCTTCTTGCACTTTCTTAGATCGATGGTCATGCATTGACCTTGCCTGGAGGCTGGAGACTTTTTAAATATAAGACATGTAAACTTTAGAATTACTAATCATGGAAACATTATATTTATCATTTATCAAGTAACCAATAATTAAATAATACAGTATAATTAATATAGATATATATGCATATAAGTCTAACACATGCAATGTGTCGCATGCCGCCACCTTTTGAACCTTTCCATATTCCATGGCTTATTAGTGATAAGTTTAACCACCAAGTAAGACATATTTTGTGCTTGTCATGAAACCAATGCATGCTGAAGCCACGTGGCATCCCCTAAGTGGTAAAGCACCACCTATAGGATGATGCCAACTGCCAAGTCTACTTTAATCCAGGTAATGTTGAAGATAAATCTCAATATATTACTTTTTCTTTCTTAATCAACTAGTCTAGCATTTAAAGGGGTCCTTGGACCACAATATTGTCAATACAAAATCGATAGGGATGTACGTTAAAAGCACTATGTTCATTTGAAAAATTCTTCCCCTTCTCCACAAGAAGAATCGAAAGCATCATGCATACGGATGAATTTATTTTTTGAGAATTATAATTAAAAGATCAATGTAATTATGCTTAAAACAAAGTCATGTATATATCGTGAGAAAAAAAAAACAAAGAGTATAAATAGATATTAACATATCAGAAAAAATGTTACTTCCTTTGTTCGTAGATGATACTAGGCTATTACATATTATTATGTGACGGTAGATAGTTTATTGAATCGCAAAATATTGAAAACAATTAAAATGAGTAGAGCATATATGTCATAATTATTGGATCGAATTGCACCCAAAAAATGTTATCCAAAACACTGCAAATAATTTAAGCTATATCGAGATGAATGTCGAACTTAATATAAATTTATATTATGTACTTAGCTAGTGTATTACTGTGTTACCAATTACTATCAATGTTAACCTTATACTAGGTCAAATTTTGTGAGAATGATATAGCAAGGTGAATGAGTAAAATACACGATGAAAAATGTACAAGAAGCCACTGCTACTCTTAGCTAACCAATGAAAGCGCTAGCAAAGATTAGGAAGCACGAGTATTACAATTTACTATAACTCGAATATCTGAAATTTCTAAATATAGGAAGTGTCAAAGTGAGAGAATTATTGTGAGAAAATACATTATTGCAATTCCATATCAGTGTATATTGATATTAGCTTTGGACTTTTAGTAGATGCATGTCCGTACGGTGTGAACCGAATATGTAGAATTTTACAGTGTTGACCTAGAAAGAGAACACCCTTCCATGTTTTCGTGAACTTAACACAAATGGAAGTCATAAATAAATGAGCAGTCTTGTCTTCTTGTTTTTTCTTTCTTTTTAAAAAAAGAATTTGGGTGACAATACATAATAGTAATAACTAAACAAAACCTGACAAGTACTCCTGAAATATAACAATATCTATCTTATTATATGGTAATAAAATTAATTATGAATAATCCAGGTCAAAGAATTAAATGATATCATTGATCATGTCACCAACAAATAGTAAAATGTTTTATGAACTTTCAACACAACATACAATTAATACTATATATTAAAATGATATGGACTGAATTGTCATGATGTAGTGTAAACTGTAAAGGTAATAAATCATATTCAATACCCGGCCTATATAAAGTTGTACCATATAGTCTGAGAAAAGAATCCTATCCTGATCCAAAGCCTAAAGTTATTACAAGAATCTTTATAATATATGATCTGCATATTATTATAAATTATCACAGTTTGATTTGAAGAAAATGGGTGATCCAGAAATGAAGCTGCTTGGATTATGGTGCAGTCCATATAGTAAAAGAGTAGAAATTGCTTTATGTTTGAAAGGTTTAGCATATGATTATATTGAAGAAGATATTCAAAACAAAAGTCCAGAGCTTCTAAAGTACAATCCAGTGCATAAGAAGGTTCCTATTCTTGTACGAGATGGTAAGCCTGTTGCGGAATCATTAGTGATCTTGGAGTACATTGATGAAATGTGGAAAGCTAAGCCCTCAATCTTACCTGAACACCCCTATGAAAGAGCCATGGCACGTTTCTGGGCTAGATTCATTGATGAGAAGGTAACATTCAGGTTCATATTTCGTGGGTTTTGAATATATATAATAGATGTGTGAATGTGTCGAATGGGTCACTGGGTTGGGTTCGGGATGGTTCGTACCATGTTTGGTGGGTTAGCTTTTGATATGGTCCTTTTTTGTTTAGGTGATCAGGTTCTTGGGTGAGGTTCAATTTTGTTAGTCGAGTTTGGGTCGTTCAATCTTGAATTCGAGTTTTGAGTTGGCCAAGGAACATTTTAGGGTACATAATATATCCTTCAACTATTGTGAACTTTATATAGTCAAATAAATCCTTTTTAATATAACTCAAATTTTATAGGTTTATGAGAGAATTGCCTTGTTTCCCGGTGGAGATCTTCTATACTATAAATATAACAATAATCAAGCATGATATATGTCAGTCTCTCTTTAGAAATTATCCATCTCAAATCTTTGTGAAATATTCTCTTCAAGAAATATAGAGCATGATACACCTTGTTTTTGCTTAACAATTTTAGTAGAATTTGTTTTAGTTATGAAGATTTTAACATTTAGATATTTAAACTTTACCAAGCATGATACATGACAAATGCTCTTTCAAACTTTTTGAAGATTTATTAAAACATTTTTCTTTAAAAATAACATGTGTCGAGCTAAGCTTCGGTCAGCATTACTATATATGCATAATAAATACTACGTATTTTGTTTATTATTCAGAAATAGACTTAGTCAGTTTTTATAAAAAAAAAGAAAATACTAGACTAGACTAGTCAAATATTCGCCGGGCCCAATTCAAGCTGAATTTGTTTATCTCGGGTGCCCTTTAAAAGTTAGTTCAAATATTTACTTCAGATTATAAATAGTTACTGAAATCACAACAATATATCACAATTATGCATGCTCAAGCTCAATTTTCGTGGTTCAAACTTCAAACCATTGATGTTCAACATTTATCTTTATTCAAGTCAAATTTAAAGATAATGAAATACAATTTCATACTTTAATCACCAGTGTTTGTATCTTTGTTAGCGAATAGGGAGGATCCTCAGTTCCTCACATGGCGTGCAATCATAATTAGCAACACATTTTAACATATTAAAATAGATAGATTACATTTCTAGGTAGAAAAAGGGGGGGACCTCTAAAACATAGAGGTTTGTAATTTGCTATAAGTTCAAAGTTTTGGAATTGTTTAGGCTCATTTTTATTGATCTATAAACGTAAATATACTTTAATCCTTTGTTTTCAAATGGAACTTTATATCAGGTGGACACAAATGTATCCTTTTTTTTAAGCAATCAGTCTTATATATACGCGACATGTGCAAAAGTAAATAGAAAAGAAAACTACATTTTTTCTATAATCTCAAATAATATAGGTAAGAAAAATTGTCAAAAAGTTCCTCTGAAAAAAATGACATCATTTCTATTTAGCAAACATTAAATAGTCACTTGCATATGTAGCGAAATCCATTGTCTTTTGCATTATCATTTCTTAAATTGTTTAGTTTGATTATGTAAGTGGGGTTCTTTTAGTATTTTATGTGGACGTCAAACTCCTAAAGAATTGACTTATAGAATAGAGATTTATATCTACATATTTGATTATTAAAAAAAGAAATTGATATTTTATAATATACATAAACAAAATCGAATAACATCGCCCTTACATAATCTATTTTATGTTTTATATATTAGTAAGAAAAATATGGTCATAGTAAAGTTAGTTATACGAGACCCCACATCACTTGGAATATGAAAATAGAGTATGTGAGAGAAGTGAAGTGGAGAGAGTAATAAATTGGGCATTATCTATGTACATGACCACAACAAGTTATTGAAATTATTGGATGAATTCTTGAATCTAATTGATCTCATTGTTCATATCTCTAGTGTTTGCCTTCAATTTGGAGAGCCTTTTGGGGACCTGAAAACGAGCAAAAAAATGCTGAAGAAGAAGCAAGGAATAACTTGAAAATACTAGAAAAGGAGCTCAAAGGGAACAAATTCTTTGGAGGAACAAGCATAGGTTATCTTGATATAGTTGCCAATTTCATTGCATATTGGCTTGATGCCATTCAGAAAGCTGCTGGAAAAGAAATTCTCACAAAAGAGTTATTTCCATTGCTAAGCAAATGGAAGGATGATTTTGTTGCATGCAAAGTTGTCAAACAAAATCTTCCACCTTGGGAACGACTTGTTGCATACTACCAAATTCGCAATGAAGCTGCTAAGGCTGCTAAACGTTGAAGGGAAGAAAAAGCAACCACATTTTTTAAGCATCTCATCGTGCTAATTAAGCTCATCCATAAACTTTGCATTTGCTGTAAATTTTCGCAGCCAATTGCTTGTAGCCTTGTACGTACAAAAAAAATTTCGGTATTCCCCTTGAGTTCAGTTTTGCTCGTTGTCGGTCCATCAAATATAATTCTATTGGATTACATCTTGCATAGTGTATTCTCCCTCTGTTTTCTAGATATAAGACACACATGTTTTTCGAAACCGACAAAAAATTAAGTACCATTAAATTTGTCTTGAAATAAATACTTTCATAATGTTGCTGCTTTAAATAATTAATTAATGATCAAAGTTTGAACTCAAATATTATGCACACCTTTATCATAAGAAATGGTGGGACCTACATAATTATACTAGTGTTGAATTGTTGATTATATTGTCACTCCGGCCAATTGGACTATTTCAAGGCATGGTCTTTTTGGAATTTGAATTCAATCTATTTTGACCTTGTTACTTCTTTGCCTTTTAGTCATTCGATGGTTATTGGATTATGCAATGAGTCATGGACACTTAACATACTTCCCCTTTTTTTAGTTGCAATAATTTGATTTTTGTACTAGTTTACATATGCTCCACATGAATGGCCCTGTTTCGTAATCATATTAAAGGAAAAATGAACCTCGTGAGATCTTGTCAAATTCGTTTCAAATATAATTTCAAGATATGAAATTCTTATAATTTCTTATGTATATTATCGATAATTAAGAATATTAATGGCAAAATGTTAAAAGTCTTTACAATAGATTGATAGAAGTAGGTGGAAGTACCTAATGCTCAATATGATCTCCCGCCAAAATTTGTTATAAACAAATGATGATGAGTTTGAAAATATTTGTGATTCTGAGGAGGTAGAACCATAATCTAATATAAGTACGACCATAACATGTGAAATAGTGTATATACAAGCATATTTAATTGGCTCTCAATAGTCCAAACTTTTGCTTATGTGTGCTAAATAATATATACCCAGGTTTTTCTCCTAGCATCACCAACTGTTTGGGCTCATTTAGTCAGGAGCCTAATACAGGAGCACAAAAGCCTACTAAAGCCCGGGACAGGTGGCAGCTGTGGGTCCCACCCGAAAGTTGACCTAATCACCAGCATCTGGGGAACTTCTAAAGGGATGAAATAATTATTGCCCGAAAAGGTAACATGCCCATTGGTACCAAAAAGGCTCATCTGAACAATGTTTCCTGTCTGGGAAATCCCCAACACTATAAAAACCAACTGCCTCATCAATGAACAGGTATTCAATTCTCACCTAACAAACTAGAGCATCTCTCTCTAGACTTTCTCTCTCTACCTCAATCTCATCTGACTTGAGCGTCGGAGGGGCGATCCCGGAACCACCCCCGGGGTAGTCTAACCTTGTTTTGCAGGATTTCGGCGTACGGATATCGGAGCTCAGGCGATCGCTCTTGGGGCCCACATCACATATCTCAACCAACCACAACCCTTAATTTCTTTGCAGAAACAGTTTGGCGCCGTCTGTGGGGAGGTTACAATCAAAGTCGCTTCGCCACCACTTAGTAAGATCGATTCTGCAATGGCCCTGACCCAAGAGCACTCACACTCGCCCCTCAAGCACGGGCTCGGAGGTCCGAGAGGAGTCCATCCCCATCTCTTCAACGAAGGTCTGAACGGCCCAAAACACCGACCGTTCAAACCCTTGATCATGAAGAAGGAGAGCATTCCATAGAAGACAGGCAGGACCCCTCCCGTCATCTACATCCCGCTGACCCCCATCTTATATCCACGGCAGATATAAACATGATAGCCGCTCGGCTTCAAAGCAAACCTTGCAACATGAACCCGATAAATATGCTTGGCCAACCTCGCAAAGAAGGACGCCCTCTTGACCCCCTAAAGACCAAGCCTTGGTCCCTTCCCATCGGGCGGAGAACCACGGTCCACTTAGCCGCAAAGAATCGGGGGCAAGGGAATACGGCCCACTGGTCGGCGCCGATCAAGGCAGGGGAAGGAGACCGACGCAAGTCTAAAGGAAGATCGGCTAGGGCTCGCTGAAGAGACTCACATATCCAAATCCCCTGGGGCAACGTGGGTCAAAAGCAAAACGATGCCCGACACTTCCTCAACGAGAAGCGCCTCGGCCAAGGGTTATGATGCGAGGCACATATTAAACAAAAAGGCCGCTCGGCCGCGAGGGTCATGGTGATTCCGCTCGGCCGAACCCCATTCGGATCAACGGCGGGGCACTCAAGTTCATGGTCCCATTCAGCCGGTGCCATACTCGAGGCACCCAACCCGGGAAAGGTCAAAACGCCCTCTGTCGAACCATTCGCGGGCCTAACCGACCCGGATGATCACATGGCAACATACAAAGCTCAAATGAGTGTTCAGACTGGGTGTGAAGCCACTTGGTGCCGCTTCTTTCCGACAACACTCAAAGGTCTGGCCCTGAGCTGGTTCCAAGAGCTCCCAGCGGGGATCATAACTGATTTCTCGGTCCTCGAAGACCTATTCATCCACCAATTTGTTGCGGGAAAGAGACAAAAGAAAATGAGCCTCCATTTAATGGGAATCAAGCAGGAGAAGAATGAGAGTCTGGCCGACTACATTAAAAGATTCAATGAGGAGTCATTGAAAATTTCAGATCTACAAGATGCGGTGGCATTCGCCGCCCTGATGTCGGGACTTCAGCCTGGTCGGATAAGGTGGTCCTTGGCCGAAAACGAAGTCAAAACCTTCTCTGAGGCAATGACTCGGGCCCAAAGATTCATCCAAGCAACCGACATATGCCGTCACTCAGACGATGGAAGCAAAAAGAGGAAGGATGAAGGAAATCACAGGGATCAGTCGAAGCAGCAGAAGACGGGCGGTCGGTCAGACAGATTCAACGACCATGGCGTCGACCCCCGGTTCAGCAAAAACAGGAGAGAGATATACTTAGACATAAAAGACAAAGTCACTCTCCCCCGCCCACCTCCCATCAAAACGTCAGCTGCTCGAAGAGATAAGAGCCTGTGGTGCGAATATCACAAAGAATGCGGACACACCACTAAAGATTGTAGGGAACTCAAGAAATCCCTTAACAACCTAGCTGACCAAGGGAAGCTGAACCGATACCTCAAGCACTCTGGTGAAGAGAAGGGCAAGCAAACAGTCGGTCAATCCGACAGCGGAGAAACAGAGGGGTTCATCGGAGTCATAGCAGGTGGCTTCGCGTCGGGAGGCCTAACCGGCCGATCACGCAAAGCCCACCTCCAAAGTATAAAGCATCAGGTACTCGATGTCAACCACCCCCGACCCGACTGCCCTATAATGACATTCGGGGAATCCAGTCGGCCACTACACACGCCCCACGACGACCCCTTGGTAATTGAGCTCAAAGTGGCCAACACCAGAGTCAAACGGGTGCTAGTGGATAGCGGATCCTCAGCTGATATAATCACGTTGGAGTGCCTCAGGAAACTGAAATACACTGAAAGGGATGTAACCCCACTCAATCAGCCACTCATAGGCTTCGGGGGAAACTCGGTACACCCTGTCGGATCTATAAAGTTGCCTACTCGGATAGGAGAGAAGGGCAAAGGAAGAAGCCTACCGATTAACTTCCTAGTGGTAGACATCCCTCTGCCATATAACATCATAATGGGAAGACCAACTCTGAACAAGGTCAAAGCAGCAATTTCCATTTATCAGCTCCTTATGCAGTTTGAAACCGATGAGGGTAAAGTCGGAAAGATCCAAGGGGATCAGCAGGCAGCTAGAGAATGCTATACGAACAGCTTGAAAAGTAAGATCGACGTCCAAGAAAACTCGAAGAAAAGAAAACGAGAAGATAGTCAGCCCTCAAGTGGCCTTGGGGTTTACATTACCGAAAATCCCAAGCAATACGAGAGCCCCCAGCCAGCCGAGGAGGACGAAGAAGTCATCATTGATGAGGAACATGGTCGGACTCTAAGAGTAGGCAAGGCCATGGACCCTCAAACAAGAAGGGAGATCATTCAAGTTCTAACAGAATACCGAGACGTCTTCGCCTACGAAGCCAATGAAATGCCCGGGCTCGACCCTAAAGTGATGTGCCACGAGCTAAACATCAAAGAGGGGTTCAAGCCGGTCAAACAAAAGTTGAGGCATCAAGGCCCCCGAAAGGAACGCCGCAGCAGCCGGAAGTTAAGAAATTGCTCGAAGCGGGGGTTCATTGAAGAATGTCAGTACTCGGAATGGCTGGCCAATGTTGTCCTGGTCAAGAAGTCAAGTGGGGCATGGAGAATGTGCGTGGATTTCACAAACCTAAATAAGGCCTGTCCAAAAGACAACCACCCTCTACCCAAGATTGATAGGCTGGTCGATTCAACTGCAGGTCACGCCCTTCTAAGCTTCATGGATGCAAATGCGGGGTATCACCAAATCCCGATGGCTGAGCAGGATCGAGTCCACACCGCATTTGTCACCAACCAGGGGGTGTATTGCTATAAAATGATGCCCTTCGGGCTCAAAAATGCAGGGGCAACATATCAGCGCACCGTCAACAAAATCTTTAGCAATCAACTTGGTCGGAATATAGAGGTATATGTTGATGACATGATCGTCAAAAGCAAAGTCCACAGCCATCATCCCTCTGACTTAAGGGAGACCCTCGGGACGTTGAGGCGTTTCCGCATGATGTTAAATCCGAAGAAATGTGTCTTCAGAGTGAAATGGGGTAAGTGCCTCGGATTCCTAGTTGATGAGAGAGGGATCGAAGCAAATCCCGACAAAATCAAAGCTGTAATAGAAATGAAGTCTCCGCGGAATGTAAGAGAAGTACAACGCCTAACCGGCTGTCTGGCCGCCCTCGGTCACTTCCTATCCCGCTCAGCGGATAAGAGCTTGCACTTCTTCAAAACTCTAAAAAGAAAAGAGTTCACTTGGGATGATGAAGCCGACCAAGCCTTCACCTCCCTAAAAGAACATCTCCTAACTCTCCCAAAATTGATATCCCCCTTGCCGGGGGAAACATTATTCATTTATTTGGCTATTTCAGGCTCAGCGCTGTCTTGATAGCCGAAAGAGAAGAAAAACAACACCCAGTCTACTTCGTTAGCCACGCCTTCCGAGGAGCAGAGGCCAAATACAGCGAAGTGGAAAAAATGGTTTTTGCATTAGTAATGGCTAGTCGGAAGCTCAAACCTTACTTTCAGGCCCATCCTATTAAGGTCCTCACTAGTCAGCCGCTCAGGAAGCTCATTGAAAGCAGGAACCACTCTAGTCGGATGACCGATTGGGCGGATCAGCTAGCTGACTTTGGGTTGGAATATGAGCCCGGGAAGGGCGATCAAAGCCCGAGCCCCGGGCGATTTCATAACGAGTGCACCTCCGGGGCCCCCAATCGCCAGACAAGATAGGCTGGGAGCTGCAAGTGGATGGCTCGTCTACCAAGACAGGTTGTGGAGCCGGACTGGTCATCAAACCCCCGGTCGGAGAAAATATGGGATACGCCATCAAATTTGAGTTCTTAAGCTCCAACAATGAAGCAGAATATGAAGCCCTGATCCTCGGATTGGAGTTATGCATCCTGGCCGGGGCAACCGTGATCAATGCTAAATCCGACTCACAATTGATAATGGGTCAGGTATCGGGTGAATATGAGGCCAAAGAAGACAACATGATATCTCAGTTCAATATCACCCACATACCCCGGTCGGAAAATCAGCAAGCTGACGCCTTAGCCCGAATGGCCAGTTCGGCAGAAGGGTCGGCTCCCCGGACAATCATGTGGGAAGTCCTTCGGCAGCCCAGCATCAATGCCAAGGAACAGCTTATATTGAATCGGACATCCGCATGGATGGACAAGGTAGTCGGATATTTGAGAGATGGGAAACTACCAGAGGATCGCAAGGAGGCTGATCGGGTCAAGCACAAATCCGGATGGTTTATATGGCATGAGAATCAGCTCTACAAGAAGTCCTTCACCCATCCCTTGCTTAAATGTGTCACACCCGAGGAAGGAAATTACATCCTCAGGGAAATCCACCAAGGGGCTTGTGGGAGTCACCAAGGAGGAAGAACCATAGCTGGAAAGGCTCTCCGAGCCGGATACTACGTACTGGCCTACTCTGAAAACCGACGCTCAGGAGCTGGTGAAGAAATGTCCGTCTCCGCGGATCCATTCGGACATCCCCCGAGCACCGACCACCCCCCTGATAGCAATTCAAGCAGTCTTGCCATTTGACAAGTGGGGCATGGACCTACTCGGACCATTCCCCCCAGCCTCAGGACAGAGAAAGTTCCTGATAGTCGCCATTGACTACTTCACCAAGTGGACTGAGGCCGAACCACTCTCCTCCATAACGGATAAACAAGTTCAAGCGTTCATTTGGAGGAACATCATCACCAGATTCGGCGTCCCCAGAGTTCTGATCTCCGACAATGGACGACAATTCAACAGTGGCCCTACTAGAGATTATTGTGCTCGGTTCGGCATACACACTAAATTCTCGGCAGTGTCCCGACCGCAAACAAACGGGCAAGCTGAATCGGCTAATAAGATAGTTCTCAAAGGAATCAAGAAATCCTTGGAAGCTGCCAAAGGAGCGTGGGTTGATGACCTACCCGGGGTCCTCTGGTCGGCCAGAACTACTGCCAAAGAAGCAACGGGTCACTCACCATTCAACCTCGTGTACGGGAGTGAGGCTGTCTTACCAGTAGAAATTGGCATCCCATCCCCTCGGGTGACCTTCTATGAATATGAGAGGAACGAGGAAGAGAAACCTGTCAACCTAGACTTGTTGCCGGAAACAAGGGGCAATGCGCTGCTAAAATCCATTCGGTACAAGCAAAAGGTCACTCGGATGTTTAATCGCCGAGTGAGGTCCCGCCCAATCCAACTCGGCGACTGGGTCGTTCGGAAAGTCGAAGCCACTGGGCTCTCACACCTGAAAGGAAAGCTAGGGCCTAACTGGGACGGTCCATACAAAGTAACAGAAATTATCAAGCCAGGCACATTCCGACTAGAGTCCGCCGAGGGCATCCCCTTGGCCCGACCTTGGAATGCAGACAACCTTAAAAAGTACTATGTGTAAAGTTTGTTACTTGCAATAGGGGCATATATTGTAATAGCTTACTCGCAGCCGGTTGGCATTTTTGTAGTCGGCTTTGGTTGTAGTGAATTGGTACAGCCAGTCAGCATATTTTACACCTCGTCCAACCTATTAGACATAACCAAACAAAATAGTTGGCATTTTGTCTGCAAGTTATTGTTGGTCGGCAACTTGATTAACAAACAAGCCAGTCGGAATTAATTTAGACTTAACCAGTCAAAACAGTTTGAAATTTAGACCAAGCCAATCGGTATTCATTTAGACTTAACCAGTCCAGGTAATCGGCATTCATGTAATCGGAATTTTTGTAGTCGGATTTTCGAGCATACAAACAAGTCCGTCGGAAAGAATAAAAGTCAGTCGGGCAGTATTGCAATCAACAAACAAGAAAACAGAAGCCAAAAGATAAGTTTTCATTGATCAAGTCAAACATTACAGAAGAAATGATTACAAAGGCAACTAGGGTAAAATTTAAAAGCAAGCTAAGCACAAGGGCCGCACAGCCTAAGAGCTGGGAGGAGGAGGAAGATCGGTCATGCTCTCGACTTAGGTTCGGTATTATCACCGACCCGGCTCCTCACCCCCGACCAGCACCCGAGGCCTCATCGACATTATCATCATCAACGTCATCACCGTCGACAACGTTAACATCCACGCGGCCCTCATCCTCCTCCTCATCATCTTCATCAGAGCCAGTCCCCTCAGCTTTCAGCCGAGCCATGATAACAGCGTTGTCGGCATCAATGGACATCTGGTACCCCGACCAGATGTCAGCCCAGACCAAGTCGGGGTGGGACTCGACTAAAACCTTTTTCAGACGATCAAGCGCCTCATCCTCCCCCATTTTGTGCGCCGCACTGCCGACCTCGTTAGCATAGGCCTCGGCAGCATCGGATTTCTCCCAGTCGGAGAACCACTATGCCTCGGTCTTGACTTGGCCCTCCAACTCGGTCAGCTTGACTTCGAGGTCGACCACCTTTTGTTCGGCCACCCGCAGCTTAACCAGGGCCTCCTCCTTGGCAGTTTGAGCGTTGTTCCGCGCCAAGACCAGGTCGGCCTTCTCCTCTGTCCACTTAGCCCTCTCCTCCTCGAAACCCTTCTGGTCATTCTCAATGGCCTTCAGAGCATCGTTGAGCTTCGACTCGGCTATACGCTTGGCCTCGTTGGCACGATAAACCTCGTCAAAGTGTTTCTTGGCCTTCTCTTTAAGAACGGCCACCTCTTCGGATAAGCTCACTCGGTTCTGGGCAACATTAGCCATCCGAGCGGAGAACTGAAACAAAGCAAGGCAGTCAGAAAAATAAACAATCAAAAACAAAGGTGAATCGAAAAGAGGACATGCTTACATCGTGCCAGGAGCGAAAAAGCTCGTTGGTCTCATTCGGACCATGAGTGATCTCGATGTACTCCCGGTCGGCTGGAGTGTATATATGTTCAAGGGCTGAAGTCCAGCGCTTATCCTTCTCTTTCCTGCTCAGCCCCGGGAAGGGGACGGCCTGCCTTACCGCGCCCCCCGAGCTGTCCCCAGGTAGCTCCTGAAAAGGGGACAAAGGAGTGTATTGGGGGCTCCCGACTGGCCGGAAGTCGGAGGAATGGAGGGAGATATCGCCCCCGTCGGCCTGCTGCGCAAGGCCCCTTGGGCTAATAACCTCAATTGACTTGCTCCTCCTGGCCTCTTCAAGCTCGGCCTTGGCCCTCTCCCGTTCGGCCTTCGACCGAGCCACTGCTTTCTCGGTCTGAGCCACCTTGTCAGAAGACCGCTCCTTCCTTTTCTTAGTCTTCGGTTTAGCAGGGTCCTGAGGCAAGAAGTAAACACTTAGTCAACCTGCTGAATGGTCGGCCAGCCAAAAATGGGAGCAATAAGAGTGTTAGTCTCACTTTGGGAGGAGCGGGACTGTCACGGACTTCAGCCGAGCGACCCTCATAGCGGCCACGTTCATTCTATCTGCCATAACTGGGTCTACTTCGTCGATATACGCTCGGGCAGGCTCTGCAAATTCAAAACAAAGAAGAAAAGAGTTAGCCAAAACAGAAAGTCAAAAACTAAAAATCGTCATACCGACCACCCAAAGCCTCCTCCCCGGCAAATTACCCTTTGGGAAGGTCGAGCTTATACCCATAGCCGAGAGAAAGTGCTCGTCTCGGAAAAGCTTGCAGTCGGGCAGCCATTGCCCGGGTACGAATACCTCGCCCCCGTTGACGATCCTCGCCTCGGTCTGCATATAGCAGGCCGCGGCTCCTTCCTCGTCATCTAGATCACCCACTCGGTAATTCAGAGCAACGAGGGGCTCATCCGAGGGCGGAACCAAATGAATCCCCCAATCCCCGCCAAAATACACAAAGGCAAATTCTCGGCGGAACCCTTTCTGGGAGGTAGGGAGATTGAGGACGGTTCGGTACCCCGGTCGAATCTGGAAGCTCCACCAACCGGGTCCGTTCTTAGCTGCCATAACCTCGACCAACCTATACAGGTGCCTCCATAGTTTGAGGGTTGGTCGGACGTCAATCAGATTGCACAGAACTTGGAAGGCCTTGATTCCGCCCCAGGAGTTCGGGGAGACTTGGCAGATCGCCAAGTGATAGGCGTTCAGCAGCTCCTTAACAAAAGGGGTCAAAGGAAACCGAAGCCCCATATCCATGGACTTATAGTACACTGCAACGCAATCGAGAGGGGGCGAGATCACGGTATGGTGGGCCTCTGGTCGGACCAAGTAGAAGGGGTCCTTTATTTGGAACCTTGTCGCTGTACCTAAAGGTCCTCGGTCAGCGATTTAATCACCCCCGGCTCGGGAAAGAATGAGCCGGGACCTCCTTTTGGATCAAGGTCGGGATATTCTAATCCCCGACCAGATGTGGATGCTTCTCCTGCTCCCCTCAGCATTGCCCTTACTACATCAGAAGATAGATACTTATCTAAGTAACTCCTTGAAGGAGGATAGGCCAATGAAACCTCCCAAGGGAAGGGAATGACTCCCTCGGCTTCATCCTCCACCGAAGAAGACGGACTCGGGAGAGCAACCGCGTCGGGCACAGCCGAGGGGTCGGGACAGTTTATTATCGTCGACACCAGTGTTATTCCCATCCCCCTCACCTCCTCGGCCAGATTGTAGGGAGGTGAAGACGGAGGTGTCGACGACTCGGACGAATGTCCCATTATTTATTAACAAGGGAGTCGGCCGAGGTTATTTGAAAGAAAAAGAAAGAGAAAGAAAAACTTAAAACAACAAAAGCGTACCTGGTGGGACGGAGAAACTGGGAGAGAGAGAATGAGAAAATGAACAAATGATCCTCAACTTCGCTCTCCTCTCATACATATATAGGAGTACCTCGGGGGATGTGCAACGCAACCCCCCCCGCGTCGCCTAAATGGGCCTCTAATTGAGGCCCAACTGGACCTACTCAGCCCATTTCGGGAAAGGTCCAAGCAACTCGAGCAGAAAACGTTCCGAACCCAAGGAAGTTGAAGCGTTACAAGTCCTCTTGGTGCCCCTCCAGCTCGGCCAATACCCAAGGTCCCAACATCTCAAGTATCAAGAGGGGCCATGTGGCATTTTAGGACAGGCATACACGGTTGGGCAAAATGGGCGCCGCCATATCACCCGAAATGCAGAAACCCACTCGGACCAACTTGGGGCTCATTAGCCCCTCATCCGAGTGGCTTTGTACCCTACTCGGCAAATAGGAGCCCTCCTCCTTTGCCGAGTCGCTTCTATACTTGGTCAAGTATGGTCAAGTATCAGCTAGCACTCACTCGGACCACCTTGGGGCTCATTAGCCCCTCGTCCGAATGGCACCATTCCCTACTCGGCCAACAGGAGCCCTCCTCCTTTGCCGAGTCGCTTCTATACTCGGTCAAGTATGGTCAAGTATCAGCTAGCACTCACTTGGCCCACCTTGGGGCTCATTAGCCCCTCGTCCGAGTGGCACCATTCCCTACTCGGCCAACATGAGCCCTCCTCCTTTGCCGAGTCGCTTCTATACTTGGTCAATTATGGTCAAGTATCAGCTAGCACTCACTCGGGCCACCTTGGGGCTCATTAGCCCCTCGTTCGAATGGCACCATTCCCTACTCGGCCAACAGGAGCCCTCCTCCTTTGCCGAGTCGCTTCTATACTTGGTCAAGTATGGTCAAGTATCAGCTAGCACTCACTCGGCCCATCTTGGGGCTCATTAGCCGCTCGTCCGAGTGGCACCATTCCCTACTCGGCCAACAGGAGCCCTCCTCCTTTGCCGAGTCGCTTCTATACTTGATCAAGTATGGTCAAGTATCAGCTAGCACTCACTCGGACCATCTTGGGGCTCATTAGCCCCTCGTCCGAGTGGCACCATTCCCTACTCGGCCAACAGGAGCCCTCCTCCTTTTGCCGAGTCGCCTCTATACTTGGTCAAGTATGGCCAAGTATCAGCTAGCATCCACTCGGACCATCTTGGGGCTCATTAGCCCCTCGTCCGAGTTGCTCAAACACCCTACTCGGCCAACAGGGGTTTCCAGCTCACCCTCGACCTAAGTATCGGCTAGTGGTGACCGGGTCGGTGTTCTCCCCTCCCCAGGAGTGGCCCGGTCGGCATATACCCCCTTCGAGGGGGAAATGACCGGGTCGGCGACCTCCCTTCACCAGGGAGAACCCCGGTCGGCGTCACCCCCTTCAAAAGGGAGATGACCGGGTCGGCACTCTCCCTTCACCAGGGAGGGACCCGGTCGGCATCACCCCCTTCCAAGGGGAGATGACCGGGTCGGCAATCTCCCTTTACCAGGGAGGGACCCGGTCGGCATCACCCCCTTCAAAAGGGAGGTGACCGGGTCGGCACTCTCCCTTCACCAGGGAGGGACCCGATTGGCATCATCCCCTTCAAAAGGGGAGACGACCGGGTCGGCACTCTCCCTTCACCAGGGACCCGGTCGACATCACCCCTTCAAAGAGGAGATGACCAGGTCGGCACTCTCCCTTCACCAGGGAGGGACCCGGTCGACATCACCCCTTCAAAGAGGAGATGACCAGGTCGGCACTCTCCCTTCACCAGGGAGGGACCCGGTCGGCATCACCCACTTCAAAAGGGGAAACGACCGGGTCGGCACTCTCCCTTCACCAGGGAGGGATCCGGTCGGCATCACCCCTTCAAAGAGGAGATGACCGGGTCGGCACTATCCCCTTCAAAGGGGAGGTGGCCGGGTCGGCACTTGCCCTCCACCAGGGAGGGACCCGGTCGGCAGCACCCCTTTTCAAAGGGTAGATGACCGGGTCGGCGTCTATCCGCCAGCAAAAAAAAAAGGGACACGGTCGGCGTTGCTCCTTCCAGCAAAGAGGAAACTCGGTCGGCGCCATGGTCCATTCCACCTACCTACTCAAGGCGGTCGCTAACCAGTCAGGGATAAGACGGCCGTTATTCCGCCACAGACGGGCTCTCATCCAGTCGGGTTTCCGTGATCCCCAATCTATGGCGTGGGGCTAATTGCTTGGGCTCATTTAGTCAGGAGCCTAATACAGGAGCACAAAAGCCTACTAAAGCCCGGGACAGGTGACAGGTGTGGGTCCCACCCGAAAGTTGACCTAATCACCAAAGATTCGGGAACTTCTAAAGGGATGAAATAATCATTGCCTGAAAAGGTAACATGCCCATTGGTACCAAAAAGGCCCATCTGAACAATGTTTCCTGTCTGGGAAATCCCCAACACTATAAAAACCAACTGTCTCATCAATGAACATGTATTCAATTCTCACCTAACAAACTAGAGCATCTCTCTCTAGACTTTCTCTCTCTACCTCAATCTCATCTGACTTGAGCGTTGGAGGGGCGATCCCGGAACCACCCCCGGGGTAATCTAACCTTGTTTTGCAGGATTCCGGCGTACGGATATCGGAGCTCAGGCGATCGCTCTTGGGGCCCACATCACATATCTCAACCAACCACAACCCTTAATTTCTTAGCAGAAACACCAACTATTTGAATTATTTATTATAAATAATATTCATATGGCTTGAAAATGAATCTATGTGAATATTCCGACCTAAATTATTGCTTTAATTTTATATGTAATTTTAGAATATTGATATAATTTAAAAAAATTCAAGTAAATACTCCATATGTTTCTTTTTAGTTTATTCACTTCACTTTGGGGGAGAATCAATGAGGAAGCCCAAAAGTATGAGAGTAAAACTGAAAAGGTGGAGAAAAAAACTGAAAAGTAATAAAGAAAAACTAATAAGTGTGTGGGTTAAAATATTAAAAAGAGGAGAAAGTAGATGGTGGTGGGAAAAGAGGAGAAAGTAGATGGGACATTACCAAGAATAGAAAAAGCAGCAGTGTGTAGATTGAAAGAAACAGACTACAAAAAAAAATGTGTAGATTAAAAAGAAACGGATTGAGTATCAGTCTACGAAAATTAATTTAATCATTTTTGAAATGGGTCATTAATGACTTTTAAATATCCATAATTTATTACCCAATTTAATTTAAAGATCCATCATTCTCCGTAAAAGAAACCCCATGAGCGCGCGCACCTTCCTCTTCCTATTTCTATTATCTTTATAACAATGAAACTTGCAGTGGGATTTTCGATTGACCTTTCCACCACTAATGCTTGGAGTATCAAATTGCATGAAGGTGACCAAGACTAGCTTCAATCAGTATAGTACATGGCCGAAGGCTATCAATAGGTTGGTTGGTGAAATGGGAAGAGCAATGAGGAGGAGGACAAGGAGGAGGAAGAGTAATTAGGAGAGAAATAGAATAATTAGGACGTTCAACAGGGTGGGATGTTCCGCTTTTTAAATGTGAAAGAGTAAATAGGAGAAAGAGAGATACGAGGGGTTGTTTTGACAACAAAAAAAGTAAATTAAATGAGATAGAGGAGTAACTAGTTTTAGTAGATTAAAAAATTTACTAATAATATTTTAATACCCTAAAATACATAAATATTAAAATAGTAATTTGGATCAGGTACCCTCTTAGATTCCGTCTATGTCCACCAGAATATTATTTACCACAAATATCTCAATAAATATATAGGTGGTGATACTAGGAGCAAATAATAAAGTACATATTATTCAGCACACACCAGTAATAGTTCAGATTATTGAGAGCCAATTGTCCTTTGTTTAATCACCGAAAATTCTCATAACTGGGACTTTATTGCATTGGCCTTTGTGAGCCTTTTTTTAGAGGAATCCTTTGTGAGCTTCGTAAATGGCTTTGAGTTAGCATTATTCCTAAACGGTGAAAAAAAACAAATATGTTTGGTGTAAATGATTTTTCATGCTTACAAACCCAAAAGAGTAAGGTTATATATAAATATAAATATATATATATATATATATATATATACATATATATATATATACATATATATATATATACATATATATATATATACATATATATATACATACATACATATATACATACATACATACATACATATATATATATATACATACATATATATATATATATATATATATATAACCAATCAGGAGAAATCTTAAATCTAGATTGCTCTATTAATACTGAAATGGATATACAAAATTGGACAGCAAGAATAAATGCAAAATTAATAGAAGCTAAAATACCTGTCAGTGCAGCGGCCAGTTATATTGAAGCAACTATAACAGGAATAGCAAGAAGCTATTTAACTAATATGGGAATAGTAGAATTATCTGATTTGCGAAGTACTAAGATAGAAGGAACAGAGATGACTGATTCAACACAAATGTTGAAAAAATATGAGAAAATAATTCGAAGAGAATTTGGTAATTCAAATGCAGATTTAAAATATGCTATAGCCAAAAAAGAGTATTGTAAGTCCCAATTATATAATATGCAAATATGTTCCATGTGTCCAGAAGATCTAAACAAATATAATTGTGCCTTTCAGATGAACTATTATGAATTAGGAACCGAAACCCCTGAACAATTAGCTGTATTTCGAAAATTATATTTTGAAAAATTACCAATACCTATAAATACTATGGTACAACAAGCTTATTACACAGAACCTAAAACAAGAACTTTAGGAGAACAAATAGCATATTTACAAGCATGGAATAAATTATTGTATGGAAGTTAATAACCATAAGGAATTTAGAAAACAAGCTAAAATTAGTGACTGTTGTGAAAGATATGAAATACCCAAATTTGGATGTCACAAATTAAACAAAAGATATAAAGCAAAAAGACCCAAATTGATGCGAAGATGATACAAAAGATTTAAACCATATGGAAAATATAAAAATAAGAAAAGATCAAATAAAACTATTTTATTAAAAGAAAAATCTACAAATATGCAAAAAATCCAAAAAAGTGTAGATGTTATAATTGTGGACAAATAGGTCACATAGCAAAGGAATGTAAAGCTAAAGCGAGTAAAAATGTTAATAAAAACATAAAAAATGTAAACTTCATTGAACTCCATATAGCGGAATATGAACTAGGAAAAACCAATATACCACCAGATGAAGAAATATATGTGCTCGAATACGAAACAGAGAATAACGAAATTAATGAAATAAGTAATGACGAAAGTAGTGAAGACGAAGATAATACTGAAACTGATAATAATGAATAAAGAATTACAAGAAGTTGATTACGAAGAAGATATTACAGTACAACATAAAAACCAAAGAGTCATTTTTGACTTACAAAAATATAATGCATTAAAGTATGAAGGATTTACGTTGTCCCCTGACAAGATTATTGAAAAGAAAAAATTTGATCTAGCCAATTTAACTAAGTATTTCAAAAAGAAAAAAGAAGAATATTTAGTTATAACTGATAGGGAACATGTTATAGATATAACACAGGTACAAGGTAACACTAGAGTCCCACTAATAACACAAGAAGTATTAAATGAAGAAATAACCAAAATTAATAACGTATTAAAAAATAAACCAATTACATTTAGATTTGTGGAATTAGCTGCTATAGAAATAATAATAAAAGCCTGTTTTAAAGAAGGAATAGATACTCCTTTGGAATTAGAATTAGCTGATGATAGAATCAAAGAACCTATAGAACAAGCTATTATAGCACAACTTAAAGGAAATCTTATTTATCAGAAAGTTAGATTTATAATTAAGCCTAATTATTCTATAAGTTTAACTGATCAAAATATAGAAAAGGCATTAGTCTTATATTGGAAATTAGATGGAATAAACATGGCAACTGGATCAAAAGTCATGACAGTACAATGTAAGAATGCTTATATATTAACAGATCAACATCAGGTTTATACTAAAAACAAATTAAGACCAATTACTATAGATACCCCTTTTACAGATCTTATATTACCTATAGAAAAAGGATTAAAGTTATACTCTAAACCAAACTATGAGGACTTAGAAATAGTAAAGAAACGATTAAGCATCTCTAGATCAAAACGACATTTAATTGAAAACCTACCTATTCAAATAAAATCACATGAACATTATATAATAATACAAATAGGAACAAAAAATCTAACAGCACATTTAGATATTAATACTGAAAATAATTACATACCATTAGACAAATTGTCAAACAAAATAGTTAAAATAAATGAAAATTTTAATAGATTAATTACATTAACAACAAAAGCTGCGCTCCAAGATATAAATATAGACTATGTTATAACCCTAAACAATAAAATAATACTAGGAAAAGATTTCTTGGAACAGGTTAAACCATGGACAATAGAATCAGATTACTTTAAATTTACTTATAACCAAACTCAATATAAAACTAGAATAATAAATGAGTAACGCTATACCTAGTTTAATAGAATTAGTAAGATTACAAAAACAGATAGAAATAGCAAAAGAAGACAAGGTTTATTTAAATCAAAGACTACAATATATTATATTTGCAGGTTGCCATAGAGATAGCATAAGAGCATTATCAAAAAGGAAACAAGAAAAAAATAAGAGATATAGAAATATTAGAACAAAGATTATATAAAATGAAAAATGAATTAGCAATTCTTAATAAAAATGAGTAATTTGACCTATATACTTATAAAAATAATCTTTGAAGGATATAAAAATCGATATTATACACCAATGGTAGACACGGGAGCGCAACCAACAATAATGAAAGAAAATTGTTTGCCAGAATGGAAAAAATTAAACACACCATTTAGAATCAATGGGTTTAATAACAATAGTAGTAACATTACCTTATATCAAACAAAGGTGAAAATACAAATTTGGAATAAAATATTAATTATACCTAAAGTATCTTGTTTCGAACTAATAGGAAAAGACATCATATTAGGAACTAACTTCCTTAACCAATATAAACCTTTTAGTATAGGTAAAGAGTTTGTCACATTATTTACTCCTTGTAAGCATAAGTTAAGAGCTAAAATAGTTAAAAATAGAGAAAGAATGCCAATAGAATGGGAAAAAAGTAAAATAGGCGAAGAAACTCAAATAGTCCAAAAAATGACAACCAAGAAAGAAAACACTAATAACTTTGAAATTATAGAAATTGGTATACTACATCTAGATAAGCTTACTCCTTTAAGAACTCAATTAGAAGAACTATGTAGTAATAATCCTTTAGAAAATTGGTATAAGCATAAAACAGAGATAAAAATAACATTGAAAGACCAAAACAAGCATAATATCACAAAAACCTTTTAATAATACACAACGAGATGAAAAAGAATTTAAAATGCATATAATGGAACTATTAACTGGAAAACTAATCAGACCCAGTAATTCAAAACATAGTAGCAGTGCTTTTATAGTCAATAAACACTCAGAACAAAAACGAGGAAAAACAAGAATGGTCATTGATTATAGAATTCTAAATGAAAAAACAATTACATACAATTATCCTATACCAAATAAGATACTAAAAATAAGGCAAATCCAAGGATACAATTATTTTTCAAAGTTTGATTGAAAAAGTGGTTTTCACCAATTAAAGTTAACCGAAGATTCTAAACAACTAACAGCATTCAAAGTCCCTAATGGGTTTTATGAATGGAATGTATTACCTTTTGGATATAAAAATGCCCCAGGGAGATTCCAGGCATTCATGGATAAATATTTAAATCAGTTATCAAATTGTGTAGTTTATATTGATGACATACTAATCTATTCAAAAACACAAGAAGAACACCTTAAGTTATTAGAACAGTTTATAGAAATTATTAAAACTAGTGGTATAGTTTTAAGTAAAAAGAAAATGAAATTATTTAAAACACAGATTGAATTCTTTGGATTTGAAATAGATAAAGCTGGAATAAAAATGCAAGATCATATAGCTCAAAAAATTATTGAGTTCCAAAAAGAAATTAATACTAAGAAAGAATTACAAAAATTCCTAGGAATAGTAAATCAGGTTAGAGAATTTATCCCGAAATTATCACAATACACTGAACCACTAACTAAGAAACTAAAGAAAGACTACGAATTTAGATGGGAAGATACCGATACAAAGAATCTAGAAAAAATCAAAGACCTAGTCAAAAAGTTACCAAAACTTAGTTTTTCCGATGATGACAAAGAATTTATATGGATAGTAGAAACAGATGCTAGTGAAACCAATAACGGTTACGGAGCAGTATTAAAATACAGATATAAAAATGATAAAAAAGAATATGTTTGTAGATATCACTCAGGTACTTTTAAGGCAAATGAAATTAATTGGGATATAAATAAAAAAGAATTAAAAGCAGTAAAATATGAAATTAAAAAATTTGAATGTTATATAGTTTATAGTAAATTCATAATTAGAACAGATAATAGAAGCTGTTAGAAGTTGGCTAACCCAAAAATTACAAGATTCAATTACAAGAAAAGAAATAAATCGAATAATAGCCGACATCAATCAATATGAATTTTCTATTGAATTATTAAAAACTAACGACAATTGTTTTGCGAGACTATCTCTCAAGAAATAGCTCAACAACTGATTCTAGAAAATCAGGAGCTCAAGATACAACTCAAAAAGTTAACGGAAGAACTCGCTTCAATGAAAAGAGAAGCCAATTCCAGTAATCCTAATATGGAGCAAGCAGATATTGGCACTAGCCAAAAATACAAAAGCCGAATTATTACAAAAAAAGTTAATTCTCCTTTCAAACGAAGTATGTCCTTACAAACTTATAACCCCAACCAAGCCAATAACCCTACTCCAGTTATCAACGAACTAAATTTTCCAAGCCTTATTCCAGATACCACATCCTTCAAGGAAAAGTTAACCTTAGGTACTAAACAAACTATGAATCCTCCAAGTTCGCCAATATATAGACAATTTCTTATTTATTGCCAACGAGACTAAATACTATCCCAGAAATAACCTCTAAAAATCGCCAAGGAGAAATAGAAGGAGGTTATGTTACTAACCCTTTAAAAGAGTAAACGAGTTAATAACGTTGCCTGGTTGCAATGCAAATTTAATCAAAGCAACATATGATTATGGCCTTCTCAATTCAGTTTACACAATGAATGGAGAAGAGCTATCATCAATTCCTGATTTATATAAAGCAGCTAAAAGTTACTTGCATATTACAAAATCCCCTATGATTTTTGTAAGATGCTATACGCCCCAGCGAAGTTACTTTTTTCGAGATAAAACAATGTATTAGGGTTGTTAAAATGGGTTGTACAACACATTTTATCCTTCCTGAAGAAATTAAGGCACAGCCAGAGTTAAACCACCATGAGATACCAGATCTCCTCAGGGAAAAGAGGGCAGTCATGATAAAAGCAATTTATGAAGCCTTGATTAACATGGTCAAGACTTATGTTTGGATAAACCATAAGGAGTTAAACACATTAATTATCTCTCAAAGCGAGAACATACGGCCATGATGCGATTGAAACCATCAAGTCATGGGTATGGAGCCCTGCTCCATCCAGATCAAGAACCAAGTTACTAGGTATATACCTAAAAATTTTCTAACTGAAGATACCTTGAAGAGATATTGCGGTTGGATGCAGCAAAATAATAACCACTCATGTAAAATGTGTGGAGTTAAACAAATGACTGTACCAATAATTGAAGATATGGACAGCTATGATGATAGGGCTGAATCATCTAATACAGCAGTATCTACTACGGAGATAGGGCACAACGTACAAGAATAAAACACCTGTAAACATTACAGCTGTAATAAGATAGACATATGCTTAAATGTTGTAACAGTTATAACAAGACAAAAGTTAGGCGGCTAGCGCGAGGAAAATATGTGAATAGTGAATAGTGAACAGTACTTTTACTGTAGCACTTTTCACTGTAGCAAATAATGTTTTGTAACAGTATGTAGTTTTTGTACGAACCGTTGTAATCCTTTGCTTATAAATAAGAGTTACCTGATGAGGCAAAATCATCAGAAGGCACTTGCCTAACTATACTTCTACATTTCTTCTCTCAACATTTCTTCTCTATTCTATCTTCTCTAAAAACACTCTTCACCCCCATAGTTGGTATCAAAGCCTACTATTCACAACACCGGTGTTCTTCACTTAGAGCTTATTCCTCAAGTTATTATACAAATAATTATGGAAGCAGATAAGGTAATCCCTTTTCTTATGAACTAAATTTAAATTCAATCCCCTAGTTTATAATAATACTGTGATCTGTTAAAATAATTTTATAATTTCATATAGGATGTATGCTATCTTAATTATGCTTTTCCCGATTAAGTAAAATCATGTTTAGAAACCAAAAGACAATTGGTAGCAGGAGCCTGTTTAGCCGTTAAAAAATGAGAAGGCGTTAAGGGCGTGATGCATAAAACCTATGTGGTGAGGTTGAAAAACATGAATTTATTTAATTTTGCTTAAATGCTTAAGGGTTGTCAAAGCGGATTAGCAGTACTTATATGAAAGCTGATAGAATTGTTATTAACCGATTAAGGTTTATTATAAGCAAAGGGATTGAGTCTGAACAAAAGTTCATACAGAAGAAGAATATCTCTTTATACAATTTATTTGCTTAATTACTTGTTTGTATGAAAACACAAATAAGAAATGTTAAAGAACATATAGAAATGAGAGATTTTATGTTAAAATTTCAAATCAGGATTTTACAAGATAAGATAGATGAATTTGAAAATTATTTATTCGAAGCCTATACAAGAAAAGATAATGAAATGACGAATGCTTTAGTAAAATATTTAACTGATCTAAAAAATAGAAAAAATAAATACTTAACGGATAAACAAGAACTTAGAGATTTACAAAACTCGTTATACGTAGGAGTACTAAATCACAAGTAAAAGAGGCTATGAAAAGAGCTAATTGGGAATATTTTATATCAATTATGCAATCTGATATTAAAAATTAAGAATTAAGAAATCAAAAACAAATGGCTATTATTAATAAACTACAAATATTAGAACAAGCAACATTAAATGATAATTATGACTATGAAGAAATTGAAAAAAAGTTCAAACTTTTTGATGATCAAATAGAACTGCTAGAAATACAAATTAAAGAACAAGAAGATGTAGCTAAGAATATAATAAAAGATTATAATAATTATACTTTAAACAGAAAATCAAATTTATGCTTATGAGTGACCTAGAAAAAGAAGAAAATTTAGGAACTAGTCTAAACATAATAAATAAAAATATATTATTAATTATACTGACTACTAAAAGAAAGTAAGAAAGAATTAGATAAATCGAGTCCAAGAATACAAATTTACCAATAGAACTAGAAGAACAAGGTTATGAAATTTTAGAAAAGAAGATAACTAAGGAATATTCACAGTTATTTCCAGAATTACTTTTAAGAAAAAGAATTGAAATAGAATATGAAAGAATAATTGATCAACCAGAATAATGAATAAAAACGAAAAAATCATTGAAGAAGAAATTATTAGATACCCTGACGGTCCATTTAAAATACATAAGACTAATCAAAATAGACAATTTGCGGAAATTAGTGAAGGCATATTTTATCTAATAAAAGATAGGAAACAAATGATACTAGAAAATGAATTTGACAGAGAAAGGAGATTAGCACTAGAAAATAATTTCGTACAAGTAACTAATATAGAAAGTAGCTATCAAGACAATAAAACAATTAATGACATCTACAAGAAATTAGAAAAACTAGAAAGAAAATATGATGAGAGAATGAGAAAAACAGAAGAATCTATTAAAATAATCCATATTAATACTAAACAAATATTAGACAAAGTCTACAGAGTAGAAAATCATTTAAAGGAAGAAATACAAAATCTTAAAATAGAGTATAATAGTAAGTTTGAAAAAATAGAAGAACAACTTATATGTAATGTCAAAGACAATACAGAAGATATAGAAATCCATGAATCAGATGATGAAACAATAAATAATACTACCATAGAAACTTCAATTACTGAAATAGAACGACTTGAAGTAAACAATATAGAGGTTAATACTCTAGAAGAAAAATAATGAAGAAGTTTATTTTGAACAATCTAGTCAAGAATTTAGATATTCAAATTATTTAGAATCAGATTTTAATTCAGAAAAAGACGAAGAAATTAATGTACTTACCAAAGTCTATACAGAAGACGATTATGATTATATGGAAACCAATAGAAGTTATAAACCTACTTTTAAAAAGAAAAAATATGACTATAAATATAAAAATAATGATTATATATGGAAATATCGAACAAAATTAGAAAACATTGTGTAAACTGAATTGAGAAGGCCATAATCATATGCTGCTTTGATTAAATTTGCATTGCAACCAGGCAACGCTATTAACTCGTTTACTCTTTTTAAAGGGTTAGTAACATAACCTCCTTCTATTTCTCCTTGGCGATTTTTAGAGGTTATTTCTGGGATAGTATTTAGTCTGTTGGCAATAAATAAGAAATTGTCTATATATTGGCGAACTGGAGGATTCATAGTTTGTTTAGTACCTAAGGTTAACTTTTCCTTGAAGGATGTGGTATCTGGAATAAGGCTTGGAAAATTTAGTTCGTTGATAACTGGAGTAGGGTTATTGGCTTGGTTGGGGTTATAAGTTTGTAAGGACATACTTCGTTTGAAAGGAGAATTAACTTTTTTTGTAATAATTCGGCTTTTGTATTTTTGGCTAGTGCCAATATCTGCTTGCTCCATATTAGGATTACTGGAAGTGGCTTCTCTTTTCATTGAAGCGAGTTCTTCCGTTAACTTTTTGAGTTGTATCTTGAGCTCCTGATTTTCTAGAATCAGTTGTTGAGCTATTTCTTGAGAGATAGTCTGCAAAACAATTGTCGTTAGTTTTTAATAATTCAATAGAAAATTCATATTGATTGATGTCAGTTATTATTCGATTTATTTCTTTTCTTGTAATTGAATCTTGTGATTTTTTTTGGGTTAGCCAACTTCTAACAGTTCTATTATCTGTTCTATTTATATCCCAATTAATTTCATTTGCCTTAAAAGTACCTGAGTGATATCTACAAACATATTCTTTTTTATCATTTTTATATCTGTATTTTAATACTGCTCCGTAACCGTTATTGGTTTCACTAGCATCTGTTTCTACTATCCATATAAATTCTTTGTCTTCATCAGGAAAACTAAGTTTTGGTAACTTTTTGACTAGGTCTTTGATTTTTTCTAGATTCTTTGTATCAGTATCTTCCCATCTAAATTCGTAGTCTTTCTTTAGTTTCTTAGTTAGTGGTTCAGTGTATTGTGATAATTTCGGGATAAATTCTCTAACTTGATTTATTATTCCTAGGAATTTTTGTAATTCTTTCTTAGTATTAATTTCTTTTTGGAACTCAATAATTTTTTGAGCTATATGATCTTGCATTTTTATTCCAGCTTTATCTATTTCAAATCCTAAGAATTCAATCTGTGTTTTAAATAATTCCATTTTCTTTTTACTTAAAACTATACCACTAGTTTTAATAATTTCTATAAACTGTTCTAATAACTTAAGGTGTTCTTCTTGTGTTTTTGAATAGATTAGTATGTCATCAATATAAACTACACAATTTGATAACTGATTTAAATATTTATCCATGAATGCCTGGAATCTCCCTGGGGCATTTTTATATCCAAAAGGTATACATTCCATTCATAAAACCCATTAGGGACTTTGAATGCTGTTAGTTGTTTAGAATCTTCGGTTAACTTTAATTGGTGAAAACCACTTTTACAATCAAACTTTGAAAAATAATTGTATCCTTGGATTTGCCTCATTTTTAGTATCTTATTTGGTATAGGATAATTGTATGTAATTGTTTTTTCATTTAGAATTCTATAATCAATGACCATTCTTGTTTTTCCTCGTTTTTGTTCTGAGTGTTTATTGACTATAAAAGCACTGCTACTATGTTTTGAATTACTGGGTCTGATTAGTTTTCCAGCTAATAGTTCCGTTATATACATTTTAAATTCTTTTTCATCTCGTTGTGTATTATTAAAAGGTTTTTGTGATATTATGCTGTTTTGGTCTTTCAATGTTATTTTTATCTCTGCTTTATGCTTATACCAATTTTCTAAAGGATTATTACTACATAGTTCTTCTAAATGAGTTCGTAAAGGAGTAAGCTTATCTAGATGTAGTATACCAATTTCTATAATTTCAAAGTTATTAGTGTTTTCTTTCATGGTTGTCATTTTTTGGACTATTTGAGTTTCTTCGCCTATTTTACATTTTTCCCATTCTATTGGCATTCTTTCTCTATTTTTAACTATTTTAGCTCTTAACTTATGCTTACAAGGAGTAAATAATGTGACAAACTCTTTACCTATACTAAAAGGTTTATATTGGTTAAGGAAGTTAGTTCCTAATATGATGTCTTTTCCTATTAGTTCGAAACAGTATACTTTAGGTATAATTAATATTTTATTCCAAATTTGTATTTTCACCTTTGTTTGATATAAGGTAATGTTACTACTATTGTTATTAAACCCATTGATTCTAAATGGTGTGTTTAATTTTTTCCATTCTGGCAAACAGTTTTCTTTCATTATTGTTGGTTGTGCTCCCGTGTCTACCATTGGTGTATAATATCGATTTTTATATCCTTCAAAGATTATTTTTATAAGTATATAGGTCAAATTACTCATTTTTATTAAGAATTGCTAAGTCATTTTTCATTTTATATAATCTTTGTTCTAATATTTCTATATCTCTTATTTTTTCTTGTTTCCTTTTTGATAATGCTCTTATGCTATCTCTATGGCAACCTGCAAATATAATATATTGTAGTCTTTGATTTAAATAAACCTTGTCTTCTTTTGCTATTTCTATCTGTTTTTGTAATCTTACTAATTCTATTAAACTAGGTATAGCGTTACTCATTTATTATTCTAGTTTTATATTGAGTTTGGTTATAAGTAAATTTAAAGTAATCTGATTCTATTGTCCATGGTTTAACCTGTTCCAAGAAATCTTTTCCTAGTATTATTTTATTGTTTAGGGTTATAACATAGTCTATATTTATATCTTGGAGCCACTAGTAGAATAATTGCTTATTGCTGCGGTGGTATTGCTGCGGTTTTACCCATACGCAGCAATATATCGCGTAAAAAGAAAAGATAAAATATAAAATAAAGATATTCGGTTTCGGCCAAAACCGCGGCAATATGCTATCAACAGGAAATTTTTTGAAAAAACGTTGACTATTTGACTAGACATATTGCTGCGGTTTTTGTCAAAAACCGCAGCAATATATTAAAATAATATTAAAAAATAATATTTTAATGATATTGCTGCGGTTTCTGGCAAAACCGCAGCAATATCATTAAAATATATTAAAAAAATTATAAATATGCGTGTATCAGTTAGGGTTTTTTCTATCACTTTTTCCCTCTCACACGCCGTTTCCTCATCTCTCCTCTCACCTCTCACTCTGCTCTCATCCCCTTATCTCTCCTCTCAACGCCGACCACGACTCTTCCGTTCTTCGCCGACCACGAGGGTTCCCCTCCCTCGTCCAGGCCATTGCTGCGCTTCTACTCTCAACCCTTCGTCCTCCTCCTCGTCCTCCTTCGAACAACGCCGACCACGAGGGTTCCCCTCCCTCGTCGCCATCGACGCTTCCTCGTCGTTCGTTCGTCGCCATCAACTCCGGCCATCAACTCTTCCGTTCTTCGTCGCCATCAACACCGGCCCTCGTTCGTTCTTCGTCGCCATCAACTCGTTCAGATCTCGTCGCCATCAACACCGGCCCTTGTTTTCTTCTTCGATTCAGATCTGTTTTTTCTTTTTTTTTTTTTGTTTCTGTTTTTCGTTTTCTTTTTTTTTTTTCGTTTTTTAGATATGGTTGTAGATTTTTGTTTTAGGATTTTTTTTTATTTTCAGTTTCTTTTTTTTTTTTGTAATATATTTTTTGTTTTTTATATACATTGTGTTGCTTTAGTTGTGTTCATCTTCTTGAATGATTGAGTGATGTTTGCATTTTTTTACATAAGAAATTTGTGTTTGAAACTAATATTACAATTATATGACAAAGTTTTGTTTATCATTACTTTGAATTTGTTGTGTTTTATTTTTTTCAGCATTTTTATTTATCAAATTTGATGACATAATGCAAAAAAAAAAAAAAAAAATTTTTTACCTGTACTCATACCTATTGCTGCGGTTTTAGCTAGGAACCGCAGCAATATGCCTATTTTTTATTATTAACTACAGCATATTGCTGCGGTTTTTCCTAGAAACCGCAGCAATATACTTTATTTTTATAATAAAAAATATTTATATTGCTGCGGTTTTTCTTAGAAACAGCAGCAATATACCTTATTTATATAATAAAAAAAATTTATATTGCTGCGGTTTTTCCCAGAAACCGCAGCAATATGTTTTAATATTGCTGCGGTTTAAAACCGCAACAACAGATTAATTACCTATTGCTGCGCCGTTAATTGCTGCGCGGTCAAAACCGCCGCCATAGGCCACTTAATGACCGCAGCAATATGCATTTATTCTACTAGTGAGCGCAACTTTTGTTGTTAATGTAATTAATCTATTAAAATTTTCATTTATGTTAACTATTTTGTTTGACAATTTGTCTAATGGTATGTAATTATTTTCAGTATTAATATCTAAATGTGCTGTTAGATTTTTTGTTCCTATTTGTATTATTATATAATGTTCATGTGATTTTATTTGAATAGGTAGGTTTTCAATTAAATGTCGTTTTGATCTAGAGATGCTTAATCGTTTCTTTACTATTTCTAAGTCCTCATAGTTTGGTTTAGAGTATAACTTTAATCCTTTTTCTATAGGTAATATAAGATCTGTAAAAGGGGTATCTATAGTAATTGGTCTTAATTTGTTTTTAGTATAAACCTGATGTTGATCTGTTAATATATAAGCATTCTTACATTGTACTGTCATGACTTTTGATCCAGTTGCCATGTTTATTCCATCTAATTTCCAATATAAGACTAATGCCTTTTCTATATTTTGATCAGTTAAACTTATATAATAATTAGGCTTAATTATAAATCTAACTTTCTGATAAATAAGATTTCCTTTAAGTTGTGCTATAATAGCTTGTTCTATAGGTTCTTTGATTCTATCATCAGCTAATTCTAATTTCAAAGGAGTATCTATTCCTTCTTTAAAACAGGCTTTTATTATTATTTCTATAGCAGCTAACGTTACAAATCTAAATGTAATTGGTTTATTTTTTAATACGTTATTAATTTTGGTTATTTCTTCATTTAATACTTCTTGTGTTATTAGTGGGACTCTAGTGTTACCTTGTACCTGTGTTATATCTATAACATGTTCCCTATCAGGTATAACTAAATATTCTTCTTTTTTCTTTTTGAAATACTTAGTTAAATTGGCTAGATCAAATTTTTTCTTTTCAATAATCTTGTCAGGGGACAACGTAAATCCTTCATACTTTAATGCATTATATTTTTGTAAGTCAAAAATGACTCTTTGGTTTTTATGTTGTACTGTAATATCTTCATCGTAATCAGCTTCTTGTAATTCTTTATTCATTATTATCAGTTTCAGTATTATCTTCGTCTTCACTACTTTCGTCATTACTTATTACATTAATTTCGTTATTATCTGTTTCGTATTCGAGCACATATATTTCTTCATCTGGTGGTATATTGGTTTTTCCTAGTTCATATTCCGCTATATGGAGTTCAATGAAGTTTACATTTTTTATGTTTTTATTAACATTTTTATTCGCTTTAGCTTTACATTCCTTTGCTATGTGACCTATTTGTCCACAATTATAACATCTACACTTTTTTGGATTTTTTGCATATTTGTAGATTTTTCTTTTAATAAAATAGTTTTTATTTGATCTTTTCTTATTTTTATATTTTCCATATGGTTTAAATCTTTTATATCGTCTTCGCATCAATTTGGGTCTTTTTGCTTTATATCTTTTGTTTAATTTGTGACATCCAAATTTGGGTATTTCATATCTTTCACAACAGTCACTAATTTTAGCTTGTTTTCTAAATTCCTTATGGTTATTATCTTCCATACAATAATTTTTATACCATGCTTGTAAATATGCTATTTGTTCTCCTAAAGTTCCTGTTTTAGGTTCTGTGTAATAAGCTTGTTGTACCATAGTATTTATAGGTATTGGTAATTTTTCAATATATAATTTTCGAAATACAGCTAATTGTTCAGGGGTTTCGGTTCCTAATTCATAATAGTTCATCTGAAAGGCACAATTATATTTGTTTAGATCTTCTGGACACATGGAACATATTTGCATATTATATAATTGGGACTTACAATACTCTTTTTTGGCTATAGCATATTTTAAATCTGCATTTTGGTTACCAAATTCTCATCGAATTATTTTCTCATATTTTTTCAACATTTGTGTTGAATCAGTCTTCTCTGTTCCTTCTATCTTAGTACTTCGCAATTCAGTTAATTCTACTATTCCCATATTAGTTAAATAGCTTCTTGCTATTCCTGTTATAGTTGCTTCAATATAACTGGCCGCACCGATGTGTATTTTAGCTTCTATTAATTTTGCATTTATTCTTCTTTGTCCAATTTTGTATATCCATTTCAGTATTAATAGAGCAATATATATTTAAGATTTCTCCCGATTGGTTATCTCCGGGTATGTAATCATTTTCTAATTTTGTTCGATATTTCCATATATAATCATTATTTTTATATTTATAGTCATATTTTTTCTTTTTAAAAGTAGGTTTATAACTTCTATTGGTTTCCATATAATCATAATCGTCTTCTGTATAGACTTTGGTAAGTACATTAATTTCTTCGTCTTTTTCAGAATTAAAATCTGATTCTAAATAATTTGAATATCTAAATTCTTGACTAGATTGTTCAGAATAAACTTCTTCATTATTTTCTTCTAGAGTATTAACCTCTATATTGTTTACTTCAAGTCGTTCTATTTCAGTAATTAAAGTTTCTATGGTAGTATTATTTATTGTTTCATCATCTGATTCATGGATTTCTATATCTTCTGTATTGTCTTTGACATTACATATAAGTTGTTCTTCTATTTTTTCAAACTTACTATTATACTCTATTTTAAGATTTTGTATTTCTTCCTTTAAATGATTTTCTACTCTGTAGACTTTGTCTAATATTTGTTTAGTATTAATATGGATTATTTTAATAGATTCTTCTGTTTTTCTCATTCTCTCATCATATTTTCTTTCTAGTTTTTCTAATTTCTTGTAGATGTCATTAATTGTTTTATTGTCTTGATAGCTACTTTCTATATTAGTTACTTGTACGAAATTATTTTCTAGTGCAAATCTCCTTTCTCTGTCAAATTCATTTTCTAGTATCATTTGTTTCCTATCTTTTATTAGATAAAATATGCCTTCACTAATTTCCGCAAATTGTCTATTTTGATTAGTTTTATGTATTTCAAATGGACCGTCGGGGTATCTAATAATTTCTTCTTCAATGATTTTTTCGTTTTTATTCATTATTCTGGTTGATCAATTATTCTTTCATATTCTATTTCAATTCTTTTTCTTAAAAGTAATTCTGGAAATAACTGTGAATATTCCTTAGTTATCTTCTTTTCTAAAATTTCTTAACCTTGTTCTTCTAGTTCTATTGGTAAATTTGTATTACTGGACTCTGATTTATCTAATTCTTTCTTACTTTCTTTTAGTAGCTGTATAATTAATAATATATTTTTATTTATTATGTTTAGACTAGTTCCTAAATTTTCTTCTTTTTCTAGGTCACTCATAAGCATAAATTTGATTTTCTGTTTAAAGTATAATTATTATAATCTTTTATTATTTTCTTAGCTACATCTTCTTGTTCTTTAATTTGTATTTCTAGCAGTTCTATTTGATCATCAAAAGGTTTTAACTCTTTTTCAATTTCTTCATAGTCATAATTATCATTTAATGTTGCTTGTTCTAATATTTGTAGTTTATTAATAATAGCCATTTGTTTTTGATTTCTTAATTCTAAATTTTTAATATCGATTGCATAATTGATATAAAATATTCCCAATTAGCTCTTTTCATAGCCTCTTTTACTTGTGATTTAGTACTCATACGTATAACGAGTTTTGTAAATCTCTAAGTTCTTGTTTATCCGTTAAGTATTTATTTTTTCTATTTTTTAGATCAGTTAAATATTTTACTAAAGCATTCGTCATTTCATTATCTTTTCTTGTATAGGCTTCGAATAAATAATTTTCAAATTCATCTATCTTATCTTGTAAAATCCTGATTTGAAATTTTAACATAAAATCTCTCATTTCTATATGTTCTTTAACATTTCTTATTTGTGTTTTCATACAAACAAGTAATTAAGCAAATAAATTGTATAAAGAGATATTCTTCTTCTGTATGAACTTTTGTTCGAGACTCAATCCCTTTGCTTATAATAAACCTTAATCGGTTAATAACAATTCTATCGCCTTTCATATAAGTACCGCTAATCCGCTTTGACAACCCTTAAGCATTTAAGCAAAATTAAATAAATTCATGTTTTGCAACCTCACCACATAGGTTTTATGCATCACGCCCTTAACGCCTTCTCATTTTTTAACGGCTAAACAGCTCCTGCTATCAATTGTCTTTTGGTTTCTAAACATGATTTTACTTAATCGGGGAAAGCATAATTAAGATAGCATACATCCTATATGAAATTATAGAATTATTTTAACAGATCACAATATTATTATAAACTAGGGGATTGAATTTAAATTTAATTCATAAGAAAAGGGATTACCTTATCTGCTTCCATAATTATTTGTATAATAACTTGAGGAATAAGCTCTAAGTGAAGAACACCGGTCTTGTGAATAGTAGGCTCAGCTAATAGTTCCGTTATATGCATTGTAAATTCTTTTTCATCTCGTTGTGTATTATTAAAAGGTTTTTGTGATATTATGTTGTTTTGGTCTTTCAATGTTATTTTTATCTCTGTTTTATGCTTGTACCAATTTTCTAAAGGATTATTACTACATAGTTCTTCTAATTGAGTTCTTAAAGGAGTAAGCTTATCTAGATGTAGTATACCAATTTCTATAATTTCAAAGTTATTAGTGTTTTCTTTCTTGGTTGTCATTTTTTGGACTATTTGAGTTTCTTCGCTTATTTTACATTTTTCCCATTCTATTGGCATTCTTTCTCTATTTTTAACTATTTTAGCTCTTAACTTATGCTTACAAGGAGTAAATAATGTGACAAACTCTTTACCTATACTAAAAGGTTTATATTGGTTAAGGAAGTTAGTTCCTAATATGATGTCTTTTCCTATTAGATCGAAACAGTATACTTTAGGTATAATTAATATTTTATTCCAAATTTGTATTTTCACCTTTGTTTGATATAAGGTAATGTTACTACTATTGTTATTAAACCCATTGATTCTAAATGGTGTGTTTAATTTTTTCCATTCTGGCAAACAATTTTCTTTCATTATTGTTGGTTGTGCTCCTGTGTCTACCATTGACCAATAGAAGTTATAAACCTACTTTTAAAAAGAAAAAATATGACTATAAATATAAAAATAATGATTATATATGGAAATATCGAACAAAATTACAAAATGATTACATACCCAGAGATAACATATATATATATATATATATATATATATATATATGTATGTATATATATATATATATATGTATGTATATATATGTATGTATATATGTATGTATATATATGTATGTATATATATGTATGTATATATGTATGTATATATATGTATGTATATATGTATGTATATATGTATGTATATATATGTATATATATATGTATGTATATATATATGTATATATATATATATATATATATATATATATATATATATATATATATATATATATATATATTGTTGAGCCACTATGGGTTTTGATGATGACAAACTAAAGTAATAACTAACAAGGTTTATAGGTTTTATGTGTGCAAGGTTCATGAATTAATAATGGTGCTTTATAAAGATAATAAGTGAAGTTCCTGAGTTGGAACTCCAAGAGAAGAACGAAGTTCTTGAATTGGAACTATATACGGAACTATTCCTTTGAATAATGGAACTGTTCCTATGGAACTATGTTAGTGGTACTGGTATAGGAAACAAGTTGTCTAAACGAGTTCTAGAGGTGGAGTAATGGATAGCATGGAGCAAATGTTCAAGGCAAATCAATACACCCTCAACAACAGTTCCTAAGCAATGATTTATGATTAAAGTTCCTTATCAACATTTCCTCAAGGAACTGTCTGTTGTTCCTGAGCTGGGACACATGGATCTTCAGAGTCGAAGATTTCAAGAGAAGACATAAAGACTTAGTTCAAGATTATGTACTTAGGATTTATGTAATTATTATATATTGCTTAGTTTTAGGGAACTATATGAAACTTATTAATGCAACAAGTGGTTTTGAAAAATATTTAACTGAGAGTTTTTAGGACATATTGTAGATAAATAAAACAGTTTTTATTTTCTAAATAAAAATCTTTTTTGATTACTGAACAAGTAAAAATGAATTTCCTAAGGTCTCTCCTTACATTTCTCAACCACTAAACTGCTTATTGTTAATGTGTTTGAAAAAGTCTTTGCTTGTTCCTCAAGTTGTGTGAACGTGGGAAAAATAATCCTACGTGGGTTACTGCTTCATACTTAGTGGAGGAATAAGTGGAACTAACATAGGAAGACTTCACTATGAAAGGAGAAGTCTTTCTCATTACAAACCACCAACTGAAAACATATATTGCTAAATCTTAAGTCTTTTCTAAAAGGCCAGTTGCATTATTAGGTCAGTTCCTAAGTTCCTTAATATCTAAGTTCAATATATATACTAGTGCGTTTCCCAAAATTGAGTTGTAATTTGGGGTTCAAGGGTTGAGTGATCCTTGTAAGACTTAGAGCTAAGTGAGTGAGTGTAGGCTTCGGAGTAGAAGCAAGAGAGAGGGAGTTCTAGTAATCAAAGGGGAATACTGTGGGGAACTTGAGTTCGAGAGGAACTCAAGTTAGAGAGAGTAGAGTTACAGTAATCGAAGGGGACTACTATGAGGAACTTGAGTTTGAGGGAGTGATTGTAATAGAGTTGTTACAATAATATAAGTTTTTGAGGTTTTCCCTTCTTGATAAGGTTGAAGAAGTTTCCTCAATTTTATATTTCTCTGCCTCTCTAAATACTGTTCTTTTATTGTTTTAAAATTCCGCGAGAAACTTTGCTAAAAGTTCCAAGTATAATTCACCCCCCTCTTGTACGTGTTCTTATTGAAGTATCAAGTGGTATCAGAGTCGGAGCTCACGAAATACAGGAAACCCTATTGAGTAAAGTTCTAGAAAAATATGAACACTCAAGAGAAACTCGAGGAAGGTTACTCCACGTTGAGGCCACCAATGTTCAACGGCAAATTCTATACGTATTAGAAAAATCGTATGGAAATTTTTATCAACGCTGAGAACTACAAAGTTTGGAGAGTCAGCGAAGTAGGTGACTTTGAGGTAACAACCAATGTCGAAAACAAGGTAGTTCCTAAACCAATGACTGAATTTTCAAAAGAAGATTTTGAAAAATATGAAATCAATGCTATGGCTATCAAATTATTGCATTGTGGTCTTGGACCTCATAAACATAATAGAGTCATGGGGTGCAGAAGCGCAAAGCAAATTTGGGATCTCCTTCAAGTAACCCATGAAAGAACCAATAAATTTAAGCGTTCCAAAATTGATCTGTTAATGTCGAAATATGAACGTTTTGAAATGCAACCAAAAGAAACTATTCAGGAGATGTTTACACGCTTTACTAACATCACTAATAAATTAGTTTCTCTTAGAAGAATTATTCCCACTGATGAACAGGTTAGGAAAATCCTAAGGAGCATGCCTTAAGATGATCGTTGGAGAACAAAGGTCATTGCTTTGTTCGAAACGAAGGACTTTACTAAGTTCAGTATTGAACAATTGGCAGGATCTTTGATGACCCACGAATTGCATCTAGGAACTGCTGTCACTGAGAGTTCCAGGAGCCAATGATTAGCTCTTAAGGTAGAGGAACTTGATGAGTCAGAACCTGATGAAGAAGAAGTTGTCATGATCGTCAGAAAGATGAAAAGGCTGAACAGGAATTATGTTAAGTCCACATTTTACTCTTATTTTGGCACATTCTGAGGGATATTATGTTGTGACTTGGATGGATTTGAGTAGATTTGTACACAAGTGATAGGAATTGAGGAGAAATGTCAAATTATGAGAGGAGTATGCATTTGTGGCTCATTTAGAGGTTGAATGGCACCATGCTAGGTCCAAGATGGAAGTAATTGGGCTTCCTACAAGGTCCAATTGGGTTGGAAGCCGTACTTGAAGAGTCCAAGGAAGAAAAGAGACATCGGTTCTACCACGAGTCGCGGCGTTGGCAGCAGCTCGCGGTGGAATGCCGAGAGCTTACCGCGACTCGCGGTCATGGGCGCGACTCGCGGTGGGCGCTGGCAGCGTATTCCATTATGTTATTTTCTCGCTTTTATGTTTAGCGAGCTTTCGAAAAATATAAATAGTGGATGTTAATTCTTTTCAGTTTTTTATGCACATTATTATTAGAATTCTAGCCCTAGCTTTCAATTTCTATGCAAAACTTGGAGTTTGAAGATTAATTTGATCAAGTACTTTGGGATTCCTCTACAATTCAAGCAATCTTAATAAGTTTTACTCTTTCCTCTCTCTTTAATCTATTTAATTATGTACTCAATTATGCTTATTGTTTTAATCGCTATGATTAGTGAGTAGTACTTCTATCTAGGATTAAGTTGAGCCCTATTATGGATTGATCATGTAGATTGTTGCTCTAATTCCCATGTTATTGAATTATATGCTTAGGGTTTGACAAGATTGTAATTGTAGTCAATTTCGCATCTTACTTTAGCCCTAACTTTTATTATCAACGAAAGTTGGAGTAGAAATTAGGATCATATGTTTGTTTGCTAAATTGTTATTTTATTAATTAAGTTCATCAACGAAAGTTGGGTCTTAATTCGGATAGTCTTGTCATTGATTTAGATTCTCCCATGAAAATAGGTGAGAATTGGAATTGGGATTTAATTGGCATTGGCTCTTAATGCTTCTAATTGTGTATGTAAGCCATGAAAATAGGAGACATACATGTTAGTTAGGCCTTTTGCTATCATGAAAGTGAGCTTTAGGTATTGTTGGATGATTTGGGATTTAGTTTCGGTTCGCAGCTGTGCTTTATTACTAAATCATAAGGGAATGTCATTCTTACCTAAGCTATAATTGAATAATTGGGAAGTGAGTTATGGTTTGATCAATTCATAGTAGTGGTGATACTTAATCTTACTGCTTTAATTATCATATTTATTGAGTTTGTCATATTTTGTTATTAGTTTAGATATTAGTTTATAGATTCTCCTTGATATTTGGATTGTGTAGCTATTTCATAGTCTAAAATCAACTAGTGTTTAGTCTTAAACCTCCCTGAGTTCGACCCGTATGTGCTACGACACCGTTCACTTGCGGTATTAAAATAAAACCCTAACAAGTTTTTGGCGCCGTTGCAGGGGAGGTAACGGATTAGAATTAGTCTGATTATAGATTTAATAGACTACATTGTATATACTTTTATTTTATCTTTTGTAAATAACTCTTTTTTTTTTTTTTTTTTTTACTTTTGTAAATTTCTTCCTTTTCACTATTCATGGAGTCATATTATCACTATAATGGGGACAATTCTATTGATAGAGCCAATGGTTATAATTCTTTGGATTCTCATGTTTCTTATTTTGATACATCGTGTCAATATACTTCTAATTTTTGCATGAGTTGTAATCAATTACCTGATATGTGTTGTGATCCCCATATACATGCTAGTAATTCTAGAGCAGTTTTCTATTTTCCTCAATATGAGAATGAATTGTTTTGGAAATACTATCGTAGACTTGGAGACTTTATTGGTCCTAATCACGGATATGAACAATGGGATATGTGCCGAGTGATTTATGAGGGTTTAAATGAAGAAAGTAGAGCGGTGTTTGAGTCTATGTCTAATGGACAATTTCTATCCCAATCACCTGATTATTGTTGGGATCTAATCGAGTGGTTGGCCAAGAATAATTATGAGTGGGATATGTCATTATCTGCTAGACCAGTCCAGGAAAGTTCCTCCACTCTTTCACCTCAAAGCTACATTACAACACCTCCATATAGTTCTAATTGTCACTCTACTTTTCATGATAGTCCTTTATGTGATGTGACATTAGTAAATGATTTTGACCCCTCTCCCCAATATGATTGTCAATCTGCTCGGAGTTATAGTTTCCACCCATATATTTATGATGATGATGATGAGGGTTGGAAAGAACTTGAAAATTATGGGGATGATTATCAAATCACGGGGAAGATCGATGTAAAGGACGTTTTGAGTGAGGAACAACCCTTAGTTGAAAATCCTTCATTGGAGAAGTCTATAGATGAGAGTGAAGTTATTCATGAGTCTTTGTCGGTTCCACCAACTGTTTTTGAGTCTCATGTTCCTTTCTCTCGAAAACTTGACCTTTTACTTCTTCCCCTATATTACACCCCCCATCATTCTCTATTTCCCCCAATATGAATGACTCTTATGACCATTTAATTGATGTACAGTTAGTGGTTATCTCTCCTTTTGAGTCATGTAAAATGACTAACGACTTTTCTTTTTCTTACTCTTGTAAAAGTCACTTATCCTTTGATTTTTCTTTTTCTAGGTTTAAATAGATTTTTAGGACTAGTGTATTTCCTCTTTCCTTCTCACTCTTATATAACATGCTTTGAGATGTTTGCAGGGACATATGATAAACTTCTTAGAGCGTTGAAGTGTTCTGCATTAGTCTACTGATTTTATATGGTCGTGCGGGACCTTTATAAATTTACGCTTTTCGGGAGGCAACCCGAGTTTATTTTTATTTATTTTTTTTATTTTCTTTGTTTTTTCTTTTTTGTGTGATTTTAATTACATTGATGTTTTTGTGTTTGTTTTTGGTGTGTTTATAGGTTTATAAAAAAAAAATTGTTCGTAGAAAAGAAGCTGGAAGACGACCTTCAAAAACACGAGTCGCGGCACAATGCCTCAGCTCGCGGACAAATGCCGAGAGCATACCGCGACTCGCCGCAAATACCACGACTCGCGGCATTAAACGCGACCTACGTTATTGGAGATTGAAAATTTTCAAACATCATCGTCATCATCACTGCTCATTTCACTCCTAATATCATCTAGCCTCCATCTTGCAACAACCAAGCGCACCACCACCATCACATCACCTGCCTCCACATTACACTGCTTCACACCGGACTGTGAACCCACAACACCACCATTTCACCGCCCTCCCTGTCGCGCACCAACAACCACCCCCTCCCTTGTTTCCTCTCCTCGTTTTTCACCTCCCCTCCAGCTCTTTTTACTCCAACCAGCGCACACACCACTCACCAGCGCCGTTTCCGACCACCCACAACATCACCGCATCCCTGCGCGTCACCATACCACCACCACAACGCCGGCGCACCACACCACTGAATCACCGCACAGTCACCAGCGCAACCTTCCTCTCACTCCCGTTTCTTTCTCGCGCCCAACACCGGCATTCATCGCCCCTCTGGTTCTCCGCCCACCCGTAATCCTTTGGCTTCTCGCCGCTGGTGTCCACCCCACCGATCTCCTCTTCGTTCTTGTCTCTCTTTCTCTTTTCTCCTTTTTCATCTTATTTCTCTTTTTCTTTTCTTTCGATTTTTGTATACTGATTCTCTATTTCTCTTTTTCCTTTCTTTTTTTTTCTTTTCTTTTCTTTTTCCTTTTCTTTTAATTGTTACTTTTACTTTTAACCACCTAATTTCAATATCTTTTCCTTTTTCTCTAATTTCTGTAATTGATGGTTGTTATAGGATTTGTATAAGTTGGCTATAATTGATTCAAGTTGGTCTTCAAGACGCATAACAATGTGGATTTTTGCACTTATTCAACTCTTTTTCCCATTAGATTGGGTAGTAAGCTTCTTTACTCTACATTGTTCATACTTTTGATAAGACTTTCTCTATTTTTTCTTGGATTTTTGTTTGTGATGCCATACTTGTTTACTTATGACTCTATTGATTAACTTCTTTCACTGTTGGGATTTGTGTGCGGCGATAAGGGTGGATTGTGGTGTTTGCAGGAGTGCTCGATGATTTTGTGACTTGGTGATTCGATGATTGATGGATTTTATTAGTGTTCATTCTCTAATATTCCTTATTGCAGTGAGGTCACTGCAATTTTTAGCTTGGGGGAGGAATATTCTATCATTTACTGCTTTTTAGTGTAGTTTTTATTGTTTTCTTAGGTTGTTGCACGGTTTGTACTACTCACTAGGAGTGGGAGTTTACGTGTAACCAAAAAAATTATACTGCTTTCTTAGTTGCATCAGCATATTAGATTTCATCTCATCTTAGTTGCATCTATGGGACTATTGCTAGCACTATTTGAGAACCTTGTTGATATCCTTACTACGATCTTAAGCGTAATCCATCTCATTCATGATTCTTCATAGCATAATTGTATCGCGATTGATTGCTTGTGGTAAGATTGGTTGATCTCTCTCTGGCTTGATTTAACCTTATTGTTTAGAGATCTTTACCCAAGTGAGCTTTTGTGCCTATAAACTGACGTATATGTGTCAGTTATGTTCTTTCATGTGTGATTAGTTCCTCATTGTTGCATGGATCTTGACTTTGACTTGGTACTCTTTGACATTTGACTTTATAAGCATTTGGATATGATTGAGGCATTCTTTTCATTGTTCTGAGCTTTCAGATATTTTTTTTTTTTTCATATATATTATCCTTTCTCTAGCCCCGCTGAGCCTTTCATGACTTTATTCTAAATCAATCTACATAACAAGCTTCTAGCCTTTTATAATTTCTCTACCCAAGCCTTGCTATGTGGAGTAGCATTAAAGTTTATGTTTTGAGCTTGTATTCGTGGTTTTGCGGTGATTATTGGAAGAAAAGATGTTAAGGAAGTTGCTTGAAATAGTGTGGAAGTATGAAATGAAAAGAATGATGAAGAAGTTGTGAAAAATAATTCTGAAAAAAATGAAAAAAAATAGAATAAAAGTTGAATGAAATTTGTTGGAATTGATAAAGATGAGTACTCTCTTGATTTAATGGTAATGTGTTGTTAAACTTCTAGTAGAAGATTTTGTGACGTTTGCATCTAATGGCCATAGATGTTAAGTGTTGTTTTCTCCACTAGTTGGCATTTAGCACAACTTTTCCAAATATATTTCCTACCCATAACCTCAGCCCCATTACAACCCTTGAAAGTCCTCATGATCTTTTTGCGTTATAATTTCGAGTGGAAAGTGAGTCGATAGTCAAAGTTAAAGAGTAAATGCTTCATTTGAGTCGACATGGTTTAGGTTGAGTGACATTGATCATGCCATAAACACATGAGAGTATGAGTGCACATGACTAAAGTGAGGTCTCTCAGGTTTGGTTGAGTCTAGCTTGGGGGAGATGGTATGTGGTATGCTAGGAGAGTTGATTGCATTACATGACGTGCTATGCGGCTTTGCTTGAGAATGTTTCGATGCTTGGTTCGTGTAGTAATTGTATCTCTCGTGTTCTCAATTGTGTGCTTCGCCCTATCGTAGTCCCATATTGTAGGTTGTCTTTCTTTTCCAATGTCTATGTCTAATTGCTTGAGGACAAGCAATGGTTTAGCTTGGGGGAGTTTGATGTGTCGTATTTTTATATATAATTTAGGTGCATTTAGGTTGCATTGTAGGAGCATTTAGATGCATCGTTGTTCATAATTGCATACTATTACCTAATCTGCGAAATATTACTCCTCTTGTGCGTTTTTGGTATTATTTGATGAATTTCAGGTATTGAGAACATAATTGGAGTATTATTGGACAAGCTTGAGTACTTAGGAGCAATTGGGAGCAAGCTACATTGATAAGGATCACTTTAGAAGTATTTGAGTGCAAATTGGAGCTTAATTGGAGTTGGAATTCATTGAAAGAATTATGGAAATCGAGTCATGTTTACTCTATTGTCCATAACTTTTGACTCAATTCTGATATTGGGTTGATACCAACGGCATTGGAAAGTAGGCTTGAAGAGCTTTCCAACGATATGTTGCACGGCCCGAGGCGAGTTGTATTTTGAGATATATGGGCTTGGCAAGTTGGCCCAGTCTGCCAGAAACTTCTTACGCGCACGCGGTTTTGATAATTTCGACCATTTAATGATTTATTTGGTTTCCTTATCTTGTAATTTGGTTTCCTACTAGTATTAGGAGTTATAACTATTTATTAGAGGTTTTCTAATTAGAGGAGGACGGCTATTACTGACTTTTCAATATCACGTTATCTTGTTTGTCTAGTTTTCTCTCTAGTTTATGCCCTAGTTTGTTTCTATTGTTACTTTGGAGATTCAAGACTCAAGCTTTCATATTCATCTTCAATATTAATCAAGTTTTATTCTCTTCTCTTCTCTTCTCTTTATTATATTTTAATTATGTTTTCTATTATGTTTATTGCTCTTTTTGCCATGATTAGTGAGTAGTCTTTTTATCTAGGATTGAGTTGAGCCCTAGTATGGATTGATCATGTAAATCATTCTCTAATTACCATGTAATTTGATTGTATGTTTAGGGTTTGATGAGATTGTTCTTATTGTCTATTTTACATCTTGATTTAGCCCTAATTTATATTATCAACGAAAGTTGGAGTTGAGATTAGGAATATTTGTTTGATGTTAAATTGTTATTTTATTAATTGAGTTCATCAACGAAAGTTGCGTCTTAATGTAGATAATCTTGTCATTGATTTGAATTCTCCCATGAAAATAGGTGAGAACTAGAATTGAGAATTATTTGACATTGGTTCTTAATGCTTCTAATTATGTGTGTAAGCCATGAAAATAGGAGACATTCATGTTAGTTAGGCCTTTTGCTATCGCGAAAGTGAGCTCTAGGTATTGAGGAATGACCGAGTATTTACTTTCGGTTCGCAGCTGTGCTTTATTACTGAGTCATAAGGGAATGTCAACCTCGCCTAAGCTATAATAGAATAACTGGGATGTGAGTCGTGTTTTGATCAATTCATATTAGTGGTGATACTTAATCTTAGTGTTTTAGTTGTCATATTTTGTTATTAGTTTATAGATTCTTCTGGATATTTGGAATGTGTAGCTATTTCATAGTCTAGAGTCAACTAGTGTTTAACCTTGCACCTCCCTGAGTTCGACCCGTATGTGCTACGACACCGTTCACTTGCGGTATTAAAATAAAACCCTAACAAGTTTTTGATCAAGCGCCAAAAACTTGTTAGGGTTTTATTTTAATACCGCAAGTGAACGGTGTCGTAGCACATACGGGTCGAACTCAGGGAGGTGCAAGGTTAAACACTAGTTGACTCTAGACTATGAAATAGCTACACATTCCAAATATCGAGAAGTATCTGTAAACTAATAACAAAATATGACAATTAAAATACTAAGACTAAGTATCACCACTAATATGAATTGATCAAAACACGACTCACATCCCAGTTATTCAATTATAGCTTAGGCGAGGTTGACATTCCCTTATGACTCAGTAATAAAGCACAGATGCGAACCGAAACTAAATACTCGGTCATTCCTCAATAGCTATTACTCACTTTTCAATATCGCGTTATTTTGTTTCTCAAGTTTTCTCTCTAGTTTTATGCCCTAGTTTGTTTCTATTGTTACTTTGGAGATTCAAGACTCAAGCGTGTCGTAGCACATACAGGTCGAACTCAGGGAGGTTTAAGACTAAACACTAGTTGATTTTAGACTATGAAATAGCTACACAATCCAAATATCGAGAATCTATAAACTAATAACAAAATATGACAAACTCAATAAATATGATAATTAAAACACTAAGATTAAGCATCACCACTAATACGAATTGATCAAAATATAACTCAAATCCCAGTTATCCAATTATAGTTTAGGAGAGATTGACATTCCCTTATGACTCAGTAATAAAGCACAGCTGCGAACCGAAACTAAATACTCGGTCATTCCTCAATACCTAGAGCTCACTTTCGTGATAGCAAAAGGCCTAACTAACATGTATGTCTCCTATTTTCATGGCTTACACACATAATTAGAAGCATTAAGAACCAATGTCAAATAATTCTCAATTTTAGTTCTCACCTATTTTCATGGAAGAATTCAAATCAATGACAAGATTATCTAAATTAAGACCCAACTTTCGTTGATGAACTCAATTAATAAAATAACAATTTAGCATCAAATAAATATTCCTAATCTCAACTCCAACTTTCGTTGATAATATAAAACTAGGGTTAAATTAAGATGTAAAATTGACAATAAAAACGATCTTATCAAACCCTAAACGTATAACTCAATAACATGGGACTTAGAGAAGAATTTACATGATCAATCCATACTAGGGCTCAACTCAATCCTAGATAAAAAGACTACTCACTAATCATGGCAACAAAAGTAATAAACATAATAGAAAACATAATTAAAATATAATAAAGAGAAGAGAAGAGAATAAGACTTATTTGAATTGAAGATGAATATGAAAGCTTGAGTCTTGAATCTCCAAAGTAGCAATAGAAACAAACTAAGGTCAAAACTAGAGAGAAAACTAAAGAGGAAAAATAACGTGATATTGAAAAGTGAGTAATATAATAATAGATGTTCTAACCTAATTAGAAATCCTCTAATATATAGTTATAAGTCCTAATACTAGTAGGAAACCAAATTACAAGATAAGGAAACCAAATAAATCATAAAATGGTCGAAATTATCAAAACCGCGTGCGCGTAAGAAGTTTCTGGCAGACTGGGCCAACTTGCGAAACCCATATCTCTTAAAATACAACTCACCTCGGGCCGTGCAACATATCGTTGGAAAACTCTTCAAGCCTACTTTCCAAAGCCGTTGGAATCAACCCAATATCAGAATTGAGTCAGAAGTTATGGACAATAGAGTGAACATGACTCGATTTCCATAATTCTTTCAATGAATTCCAACTCCAATTAAGCTCCAATTTGCACTCAAATACTTCTAAAGTGATCCTTATCAATGTAGCTTGCTCCCAATTGCTCCTAAGTACTCAAGCTTGTCCAATAATACTCCAATTATGTTCTCAATACCTGAAATTCATCAAATAATACCAAAAACGCACAAGAGGAGTAATATTTCGCAGATTAGGCAATAGAATGCAATTATGAACTACGATGCATCTAAATGCTCCTACAATGCAACCTAAATGCACCTAAAATCTATATAAAAATACGACACATCAAACTACAGACCTGAAAATTATGAAGGAAGGAACTCGTCTAGAAAACCAGCTAGTTCCAAAACTTAAAATGGTTGCTTCAAATGCGGAGATACTAATCATCAAATCAGTGACTGTCCTTTTTGGGAAAATGAGAAAGGAAAAGGAAAGCAAGGAACTATCCAGAGATAGATACAACAAGTCGACTTTTGCCAAACCTAACTTCATGAAAGCCATGATAGACGCGTGGGGAGAAACAGATTCTGAAGACGAAGAAGAAAAATCTTATGAAGAGACTGTCAACCTCTGTCTCTTGGCAAAATTAAATGAAACTGATAAAGTTCAATCTAATGAGGTAAATTCCACTACTCTTCAATCGCCGTTGAAAGCCAAATTAATTGAATTATTGTTGGAAACACTAGATGATTATAAAGGACTTGGAATATTGAAAAGCCAAAGTGATAAGGGTGAGGAACTTTGGGACAAAGGAACTGCTCAGTTATGTCGAATGGCCAAATCTGACTTTAAGTCTAAAACTGAGTTACGTATTAATAAGTCCAATGTGTGTTCAAGAAAGGAACTCATGAAAATGTGGGTTCCTAATTCTAATAATTAGACGTTATGATTGCCTTAGTGAGAGGGAACAATATATGGCACCTGTTGTTCCTTGCGTTTATCTAGTGCGTATTTAAATTTCTCTCACTCAAAAGGCATATAAAAATTGTAAAGATGATTTTATCAAGTAAGTTATGATGTCTTGTTTTTCTCTAAATGACAAATTCATCTAGCGTGTATATGTAGAGTTTTTGTGAAATGTCTTCCATATGAATGTGTGTCACCACAATTGTTTCTATGTTTTATGCATAGTCATGGGTTAAATTTAAAATATGACTCACTGATTTCTTTGTAATATTACCCTTACTGTCCATATTGCTAATTGTTAGTCAAAAGGAAGAGGAAGTAAAAAGTGTAGTTTCTTTCATTCAAGGAACTCATTTGTTATACATTCCACCCACACCAAGTGCATTACATGTGAATGTCCAATTATGTGTATATAAATTATCAAACCTCTTATTCCATCATTTATTTTTAAAGATCTCAAAAATTCCTCAAAACCTTTCATATCAAATTTACATACCTCTTTCTTTCTATTCAGTTCACCATATATCCAAATCCTTCAATTTGTGTTCCTCCACTATAACTTTAGATATTGATGATGATGCAACATTTGAGGGGGAACTAAGGAAATAAAAAGAAAAGTTTGAGGGAGAGTAAGTTGATATGGAGATGAAAAAGGAGAGTTTGAGGGAGACAAAGAAGAAATAAAAATATGATAGCAAATAGGAGAATAAAAGGAGAGATGTGTGAGAGGGAGAGAGAGACGGAGAAGAGATTCAACGTTATAAGTTATTCAAGTTCCTACTTCTACAAAACTGTCATAACATGTATGGGTTCTAGTAGTCCCATGTATGTTGCTTTAGTATCAAATCTAAAGGAAACAAAAGGAATTAATTAGTTCCTTGGAACTTAAGCAAGGAACAGACAGCAGATTTCTATTCAAAGTATCGAAAAAGAAGTAAGGAACTGCATATTATTTGAAAGGAACTGACGTGTGTTTTCAAGGCAGATCACAAAGTAAACTGCAAGTTTAGGAAAGGTAATGGTGGAGGAACAAGTGACCAATGCATAATTTTTTTTCCACTTAGCCTATTCCAACCATTCTTTTATAAAAATGAGTCTTTGATCTTCTCTTTGAATTTTATTGGACATTGTATTTGTTTTCTACCCTATGGATTGCACTTTGGCAAAGTGGTGGTTTATGTTTAGTATGCTTTAGCTTCTTTAACTAATAGTAACATGTGCATGAGGATGGCTAATATTACTAGATTAATGTTTGAGCAAATTGTAAAATTTAAACTCATGTTTGACCACTAATTATATATTTATTGTGGTGTCGTGTCACTATAAGTTTGGAAGATTGATAAAAAAATGCTTGAAAAATAATACGTTGATGATGTCAAAAGGGGAAAGATAATGGCAAAGTAGCTTATTTATTGTTCTTATTTTGGTTCATTCTCTACTTAACATGATCTTGCAATGTTATATTATATTTTATTTGTGCTAGTTTTTTATTACTTTGCCTTGGTTTGTCATCACCAAAAAGGGGGAAATTGTTGAGCCACTATGGGTTTTGATGATGACAAACTAAAGTAATAACTAACAAGGTTTATATGTTTTATGTGTGCAAGGTTCATGAATTAATAATGGTGCTTTATAAAGATAATAAGTGAAGTTCCTGAGTTGGAACTCCAAGAGAAGAACAAAGTTCTTAAATTGGAACTATGGAACTATTCCTTTGAATAATGGAACTGTTCCTATGGAACTATGTTAGTGGAACTAGTATAGCAAACAAGTTGTCTAAACGAGTTCTAGAGGTGGAGTAATGGATAGCATGGAGCAAATGTTCAAGGCAAATCAATACACCCTCAACAACAATTCCTAAGATGATTTATGATTAAAGTTCCTTATCAACAGTTCCTCAAGTAACTGTCTGCTGTTCCTGAGCTGGGACGCATGGATCTTCAGAGTCGAAGATTTCAAGAGAAGACATAAAGACTAAGTTCAAGAGTATGTACTTAGGATTTATGTAAGTATTTTATATTGCTTTGTTTAGGGAACTAGATGGAACTTATTAATGCAACAACACTACAAGAAATGACGATATCAACTACCGCTTAAAGTCGTCGCTGATTTAGGAAAAACAATCGTTGTTTACATCAATGACGGTCAACAGTCGTTGAATGACAGTTGTTGCATCGATGGTCCCTGATTTAGGAATCAACGACCGTGAGGCCGTCGGCACCAATATCAACGCCGGTTTTCTTACTTATCAGCGACCGTTTAGAATACCAACGTTAAGGATACGCCACCGACCGTTTAGAGCTGTCGCTGAAACAACGACGGTTTAAAGCAGTCGTTGATATGTTGATATCAACGATGGTTTAAAGCAGTCGTTGATTCAAGCCTTTTATAATGCAGAGTCAAGCCTTACAATCTGCAAAAAGGAAGAAACTTGAGAATAGAAAGGAATGAGGAATAACAATTGAATACTCAGTCAACCAAAAAACATGATGTACAAACCACCAGATGCTGAACAGTGAGATTTGGATTATCCTCCACAAATGTCATTGATGTTTCATAAAAATTGTCAGGGAAATCAGGAAACAAGAAACAAGAAACTTATACACATTAAAAAGTAGGTAAAATCTAACCAAAGCCCTAATATATTAAATATTAACACAACTAAACATTAACCCCCAACCCACACAAATAAGAACAAACTGATGATTACTTCATGACAACCCTAACCCTAACTAAATCCTATAATCTTCGTAACGAAAATGCAACAATTTTTTTCCAAGTTTCCAAATCCAGATTTCCTCTTTCATTGGATCATCATATTAACTTAAGAGTCGTCGTCAGCGGTCGCCTTGTTACCGGCCTTCTTTGGGAGCAGAAGGTTGTGAATGTTAGGCATCACACCACCATTGGCAATTGTAACATCTCCAAGCAATTTGCTCAGTTCTTCATAGTTCCTCACTGCCAATTGAATGTGCCTCGGCACGATTCGAGTTATCCTGTTGTCTCTTGCTGCGTTTCCTGCCAATTCCAAAACCTACACACAGATTTTCATCTTCTCAATCAACAATTGGTCATTAATTAACGGTAAAATTTAACATGAATTCCTTGTTCAATCATGGAAACAATCTAAAACCTAGTTTTTCAAATATTGTTTCCATAACTAGTTTAACTTCTGATTGCGTTTACAAATTAAGCATTAAATCAAGAGATTCAACCGATTACTACATTCGAAAACTCAAATTCACAGTATAATGAAGAACAAGAACTGTAATTCAAAGTCAGATTTTCGAAGATCCTAACGAAGATTCAAACCTAGGTTAAACAATATCAATCAATAAAACGACAAAAAAAGCACGAATCGAAGAAACTTAAATCAATTCCAAAGCGAAATCAAACGACAACAATTTCAAACCCTAGATCCACGAAAAAATCGCCACGATACGAGGCCTTGAACCAAAGCTAAACAAAAAATGAAACAATAATGAACCACCAAATCAGACACAAAATTCACTTCAATAACACTTAGGTTTAAAAGCCTAAATTCAACACTTAGGGTATAACAACAAAAAGAACTGACCTTCAAAACGAGTTTCGCTAAAGAGGAGTTCCCATAATTCATCGTTTTCCACACAACCCGCAAATAGGGGTGAAAGTTCGGTGTACGGTTTGGATTAGGGCCTAATCCATTCCGATCCGAACAAAATTTGGATTTCAATTTCCTAATCCGAATTCAAACCAATTAGAGTTTGAATCTGATCCAATCCAATCTGAATTTTCATACTCTAGATTGGATCCGATCCGAAAATTCAAAATTTTAAAACTCTAGTTTTTAGATGAAATAAATTAAGCACAACAGCAGCCTAGTAGATTTAGAAAAATGAGGAATTAAGTGCTGTTAGGGTTTTAGGGGAAGGGTTGAAGTGATACGCCTACTGGATTATGGACTAGGCTATTTTAAAAAAAAATTCAGTTAAGCATTTAAGCCCAATCCAGATACATAATACAAGGCATATTACTATTCGGTTATATTGGATTTTTGGATCCAATTACACTTAATCCAATCCGATCCGAAAATTCAATATTTCAAAAAATCTCAATCCGAATCCAATCCGAATACAGTTCGAATCCGATCCGAATTACTAATTCAGATTGGATTGGATTGGATTTCGGATTTTATCTGAACAACTTTCACCCTTACCCGCAAAATACATTAAAAGATGGGAGCAGTAAACTTCCACAGAAGACTATAAGGGAAAAAAAATGAAAATAGGTAGCAGAAGCAAAGAGAAGAGAGGAGGTGGGTCGATGTTAGTCAAGAATCACTTGAAAAAAACCCAAATTAGGGTAAAAAACAAAACCCAACTCGAAACCACACTATCCTGATAGTAAAATTCAGAAATCTCAATTTAAAGTTATTAGCATAAGAAAACACCAAATTTCATTCACTACACTCACGCTACACTGTGTAATTAAGAGGAAAAACCCTAAATGACATTGTACTCTGAAATCTGATCTATTATGCAATTACATTCCCTATACAACAATCCACTACTAAAATTGGGAAATAGACCACCGAAAATTAAGTGCGAATTGAGAAATATGAGTGCGAACATTGATTGCAAATTGAGTGTGAAAATCTTACCTTTGAGGAAGTCAGTTGGCGATGGCGTTGGACCACAGGCAGCTTCAGAGTTGGAGTACAGTCGGCGTTGGTGTCGGCGAGGTGAACCATAGCTCCGGCACCAACACGCTCAGCATACTTTCCAGCCTTCAAAAAATGAGCCTTACAACTACAAGATGTAGCCTTCTTCGTTGTACCTGAACCTAGGGTTTTACCTCTTCCTGCCATTTTTTTTGCAGAGATCTGAAGAATTGGAAGAGAGAGACAATGGCGGAAGAAGATGATAAACTAGAGGAGAGAACATAGATAAGAAGACATTAAACCTTGCTGAGTTTTCACAACCGTTCTCACTGTTCAAATTTGCAGGCTTTGATTCCTCCATTTTTACAGCATATGGACTCATGAAATTCCCACCTAAACCCTGAAAAAATAATCGAAAATTAGAAACCCTGCAATTCGATAAACAAAAAAAAGAAGAAAAAAAAAGATAAAAACTTGAAATCAAAATCTCTTATCTTCTTAGAGATGGAGTTGAATAAACCCTTTTTTTGGATTCTCTTTTTTTTTCCTGTTTCACTTTCTCTCGCCTCAGTCTTTATCTCTTCAATAAGCGTCCCTTGCTCCGGTGGATTGAGAGGGAGGAGGGAGGAGCAGATCTGAAGAGGAGAGAGAGAAGGGATTAGGGTTGAGTAAGGAGAGGGAGGAGTGAGGAGAGAGAGAAGTGAGGAGAGGCCAACTTTTTGTCTTTTTTTTTTGTCATCAGCGACCAGTCAACTAAATTGAAAAAATCTAAAAATTTAAAATAATAAAATCAACGACTACTTTAAACGGTCGCTGATTAACAACGACGGTTTATCCGTCGCTGTCCACTTTAGAAGCAGTCGGTGGGCAACGACGGTTTTAAACAGTCGCTGACTGCAAGAATAACGACCGTTATTCAAACCGTCGCAGTGAAGCAGTCGTTGTTTTGGCCTTTTCTTGTAGTGCAAGTGGTTTTGAAAAATATTTAACTGAGAGTTTTTAGGAAATATTGTAAATAGATAAAACAGTTTTTATTTTCTAAATAAAAATCTCTTTTGATTACCGAACAAGTAAAAATGAATTTCCTAATGTCTCTTCTTATATTTCTCAACCACTAAACCACTTATTGTTAGTGTGTTTGAAAAAGTCTTTACTTGTTCCTCAAGTTGTGTGAACGTGGGAAAAATAATCGTACGTGGGAACCTGCTTCACACTTAGTGGAGGAATAAGCTAAGTGGAACTAACATAGGAAGAATTCACTATAAAAGGAGAAGTCTTTCTCATTACAAACCACCAACTGAAAATATATTTATGTTGCTAAATCTTAAGTTTTTCTTAAAAGGTCAGTTGCATTATTAAGTGAGTTCCTAAGTATCTTAATATCTAAGTTCAATATATATACTAGTGTATTTCACAAAATTGAGTTGTAATTTGGGGTTCAAGGGTTGAGTGATCCTTTTAAGTCTTAGAGCTAAGTTAGTGAGTGTAGGCTTTGGAGTAGAAGCAAGAGAGAGAAGAGTTCCAGTAATCAAAGGGGAACACTGTGGGTAACTTGAGTTCGAGAGGAACTCAAGTTAGAGAGAGTAAAGTTACAGTAATCGAAGGGAACTATTGTGAGGAACTTGAGTTCGAGGGAGTGATTGTCATAGAGTTGTTACAATAATATAAGTTTTTGAGGTTTTCCCTTCTTGATAAGGTTCAAGAAGTTTTCCTCAATTTTATATTTCTCTATCTCTCTGATTACTGTTCTTTTATTGTTTTAAAATTCCGCAAGAAACTTTGCTAAAAGTTCCAAGTACAATTCACCCCCCTCTTGTACATGTTCCTATTGAAGTATCATATATATATATATATATATATATATATATATATATATATATATGCCGGAAATGACCACCCCAACAAGCCTCCCAATGCAAGCTTTTGTTTTTAGCACCACCTTTCTCTTTCTCTCCTCTGTTTTTGGGCCCGCATTAACTCCGATGCACCCTCCGATCACCCCTGCTCTTTTCATTTTCGAAACTGACCAACAACCAGGTATGAGTAGACCTGGTTATTGGACAGGGTTGCCCAAGCCTCTAATGGCAAAAGGGTTATATTCAAATTTATAGGGCTTTTATTGGACTGAGTTTTAATGGACAGGGTCACTATTAGACAGGGCCGATAAAATATCCCAATAATTTTTAAAAATAAAGTAGATATTATAAAAATAATTACATGTATGGATTCATACTCAATTATACTCACTTTTGTCTCTCTCCGTTTATTAAATTTCTTACTCGGTTGTTGACCTCCTCACTATCGGTCCGTTATGGACCCGCGACCCGCATTGACCTGACCCGCTATTGACCTGACCCGCTATTGACCCCTTATGAGGTGACCCTTTATGACCCAACCCACTTGCAACTCACACCGACCCTGACTCGACCCGCCCAATAACTATGTCTAGATATGAGGTATAGTCGTATGGGTAGTAACCCAAATTTTTAAGAGAGTTTAATCATCATTAGTAGTCAAAATTATATATTAAATATTCTTTTTATATTTAAGTTGGAACTAATGATATATTGCTATGTTGGTGTTGATATTATACGTTAGTTATACGTAGCAAGTAATACCTTAGAAGCGTTTAATTATAAGTTAAATATTTTACTAGCTTAATTATAATATTATATTTCTCAAAATGAGTTTGAATAATTTTGAGCGTGATTGAATATAGTTATATATTCGTTGTGGCATATTTGCATGTAATTTATAAGAGTAATTTAGTAAGTTGTGTTGTAGGAATATTTGGGATTTAATAGAAAAGAAAACCAAATTACTACCGCGTTAAGTCGGTTGATTCGGTTCTAAGGGGAGTCCTAAAACTCCCTTCTACTTCTCTCGGGTGTCAGTATCCCCAAAACCCCAAACCTTTGTTTTCTCTTTCCAATTTCTCATCTTGCACCTCTCCTCTTTCTCCTGCGTGCTGCCACTCGAACCAGCAGCCCCCACCTGCGTCGACTCGCTGGAGCTTCCTCGTCTCGTCGCCGCAAGCTAGCGGAACACATAAGTTATAAGTTCATTATGTTTAGTACTGGAGAGCATGCTATTGTTTGGATACCTTGACTTACTTGAAATAAACAAAAAAAAAAAGTCATAGAATTTGTATTCATATGTTCTTGAATTCGAATGACTGGCTTGAGAATATTTAGCTATTCCAATTGAGATGATGAATTTTATATATTTTATGTAGTATGTGATATGCAGTATTCCGTCTTTGACTTAGACCATACCATATGATGTTATAACGAGTTGGGAACCTATGAAAGGTACATTAGCAAGCTATCATAATAATTATTCTCCATTTGTATGCTTAATGATGATTAAACATATGAGTTATATATTAGTTGATAGACCTACAAAAGTTGGTATTTTATGGATTGAATTTAATTTGTTGGTTGTTTCTCATTTACTTGGAATGGATGGATTTGTATAGAATGGATTTAGATTGAACTACATAGTGTGAACTACAATGTTATTAAATAGATTGATTAACTTGTGTGATTCTGGAATCTTGATAGTATTGTCTGATCTGATCGATACATAAGAAGTTTGTTGGTTATTTGATCATTGTGGAAGAAAGATTGCACCTTTGTTGATCTTGATTTCTTAAAAGATATTAATCGTGGAAAATGAAAGATTACATGGACTAAGAATTGGGAATATAGATGTTTTGTTATATTATCTTCGCCCGAATTGGGAAGATACTGGATTGATTGATATTCGCCCTATGTGGCAAGATACCAAACCGTCCTCTTCTCTAGCGTGGCCGATCGGGGCTCCCGAGTCACATGAAAGCTTGAGTTGAGGGGTGTGCACTCTTTAAGTTATTGGCCATTAATATTATTGGTAAATCAGCTTGGGCTCCAGGTTTACATTATGATATGACCGGCCGGGACTCCCGAGTCTATCATTTGCTAATTAGTGGGTTGGCTGGTGCTCCCGGATCCACTCTGACTTTATCTTTGGATTATTTGATAACTCTTTTTCAATGGAATGATCTTTGGACTTGATACTAATTGATATTTATTCCACGTCTTGTATTTGATTATTAAAGATGAATTACTTATGCGTATGGACTCAATGAATCGTTATCAATATCTTAAGATACTCAAATGTTGACATGTTGTGCCCGTTGGAACTTGTCACTCGATTACTTTGTGATTTCGGTGATGAAACTTATTGGTAATTCTATTTGAGTATATTCTTGTCTACATGGTTTACAAGGTTATTTTACTTATCATGATCATGTAACTTGTTTTGGAACTTGAGGCTTATGAACATTGAGTATAATCGATATGGCTTTGAGATACGAATACTTTGGCTTTGAATGGATATAGATTAACATAGAAATTTAAATAAGGGAACTTGTGATAAGAATGTGCATGAGAATATGGGTTACATTTTTGTATTCTGGAATATGTATTACAATGCTTTCTTGTTTTGTTTAAGGTGGAGTGTTGGTACTCAGCTTTTGCTGACGTTTGATGTATTTGTTTGTGTTTGTATTACTGTTTTTTCCCTTATGGGGTTGAACCTGTGATGACCCATACACTTTGTATAATGGCGAGCAGTTGACACTAGAGCAGGTTTTGTGTTGGGCTTCCGGATGTTTCAGGTGAAATCGGCAATTTATAGAGGACCTTTGTATTCGAAGAGTTTCAGATGTAAATTATAGTTGAGTTCATATATGTATCGTTATGTTATTCTTGTCAAAGTTTTGAATCGAGATCTTGTATGAGTTTGTAATATTGAGTAGTTTCATTGGGTTTGATTCACTCTTGAGTTTGTTTCCGCGAAAGCGTCGACGGTTTGGGTCGTGAGATTGAGAATATTATATTTTATTGAGTTTGTAAACAGGTTTAAATTATTTATCGTGTTTGGGTTGTCCAATTTTCAAAGGAAACTCTGCCCAAATTTCGAGTTAATTGATGAGATTATTTTATTATGGTTTGTATTATCTGAGGTTAAGATTTGGGGGTGTTACAGTATGTTATCCATATCTTCTTTTTATTGGCCTAAGTGAATTTTAATATAGCTAGTTGTTGGGCTAATTCCTAGTTAACAATTTATTTTGGGCATAGGTAAGAGCTAAATCATGGTCTTTGGTCTTAATATGTTTGTTAAATGTTAAATGGGCTAATGAAATAAAACTAAATATATGCTACTTGTTAATGTTATGCTAATGAGTTGATTGTGTAACGACCTTGTTTATGTAATAAAATATGTGTAATGTTGATTAATCTACTTTCTAATTTAACTCTTATATTAATATTAGAAACTTAATCAAATTCATGGACTAACTAATTAGAGGCCTACAATCATATTAATTAATTATATAAATCTGTGAGGGTGGCCGTCTTGAAGATTTGGGGGCTCCTGTTCTAACATAAAAATTAGGCCCCCAAATTTATAAAAAATAAAATATGGAAGGTTGGAGTATTAAAGATGGAAAGTTGAAAATTTAGAGACTAATCATTGAGAAATTTATCAAGAGTGGAAAGCAAGAGTGATTTTCTAAAAAATGAAGTAAATTATTTAAAAATAACATATTTTAGGGCCCTTATAATTTTGGGGCCCTGTGCTATTGAGCTCTTTGCACACCCTCATCTACTCTCTGGGTAAGTTCTAACTTATATGCACTCACTTACTCTTCATATTGACCATACTCATGACACTTATAGTGTTTAATTAAGATGTTATAACGATAATAATATGAAAATAAATAATTACGTTAATAAACATGAGTTGAATTATAAGTCACTTTAATAAGTAAAAAACAATTTAAGTGCTTGTAATTATTAATTGGACCTTTTTATGACTCAAAGTCGATTCTTCAGATCATGGACATTATTTATGACTATGGACTTCATGACAAAAGTTTAATTATTAATTGGACCTTTTTTATGACTCAAAGTACTTATTTAAGGACCAAATATGACATGATTCTTCAGATCATGGACATTATTTATGACTATGGACTTCATGACAAAAGTTTTCTTGATTTGGACTTAATACAACTATAAACCTACTTTAATCAATAGTAAGTATATTACTTAATATTAAGGCCTAAAGGTTTAGATAAACAAAAATATTAGCATCACCATTTTTGGCTGGACTAAAAAGGAAAAAGAACAATATAAACCTCCCCTTGACCATCAACCTTTATTATTATGATCCTGACACGAGGTAACGTCTACTTATAATACCCGCACTCCCCTTCCAACTATGTTTTATGATGTTTTTTTCTATAATGTTTATGCTAATGTGTATTTATGGAGTGCGGGATATGAAATATTTAACTATGCAAATGACGTTTATAAACGATTTAATGCTATGAGAAGTATGATTTATATATGTTTCTAAAAATGATTTGATATGATGTTTATGCAATAACTTTACTATAAAATCTAAAAAGTACTTAAAAAACACAAAACATGATAAATCACTAGTAGAATAATTGCGTATTGCTGCGGTTATTAAGTGGCCTATTGCGGCGGTTTTGGCCGCGCAGCAATTCAGGGCGCAGCAATAGGTAATTAACCTATTGCTGCGGTTTTAAACCGCAGCAATAGACCAAGATATTGCTGCGGTTTCTGGAACAAACCGCAGTAATATGTTACACCTATTGTTGCGGTTCTTACCCAAAACCGCAGCAATAGGTAGTGTCAATAACAAAAAAAAAATTGAAAAATAACCTATTGCTGCTGTTGTTAGTAAAAACAGCAGCAATAGACTCACCTATTGCTGCTGTTTTTACCAACAACAGCAGCAATAGGTTGCTTTTTTTTATAAAAAAAAAAAAATTATACATTTATAATGTCATTTTCAAAACCACAACCAAATTTATTGGAATTCATTCAAGCGTCAAATTAATTGACAAATTACATAACTACAACATTATACATTTGACTTTATAAGTTTTATGTTGAAATAAAAAAATGCACATATATAAGATCTAAAAAAATATATACAAATGATATCTAAAAATATATATACAAATTAATTTAATTCACCATACACCTAAAATACATATTCAATTAGATCTACAAAATTAACAAAAAAAATTAAATTGAAAAAAGAAATTTTCATCACAAATCAACAACAAAATTCAGAATTAATTCGAAACAAAATGAGTTAAAATTTCAATTCTAATCCTTTGTTTTTTTTCAGCCTCCACTACATCCACCATACAACCACCACAACCCCACCTTTCGACCACCACCGGAGAACTCCAACTGCACCACCACCAAACGCCGCCCGCCAGCCCACCCCCTCTTTCCCCTCCTCTCGCCGCCGCCTCGACACCCCCTCACCTCGGCACCCCCGTCACGTCGCTTCACTTTCTCTCCTCTTCGCACAGAGTCGCTACCACCGCCATCCTTACACGCCCTTTACTTCGCCGTTCACTGTACAATCCAAAATCAGAAACAATAAAAATCCCATCTTACAATTGGCAGACAACCCACAAAACAAAACAAAAAATTTCACAATATATCAAGTTATCAACTTTATCACTTAACACAGCAGTCATATTCAATCCAACAAAGAACAAGTAAATCCAAACACAAAACCCACAAAAAATTCTGTAAATCCAAACACAAAACCCAGAAAAATTAAATGCCCAGAACAAGTCTTTTTTTTTTTTCTCTTTGATGTGTAATAAGTAGAAATGATATATATGAAATTATAACTCGAAATTAACAAACAAAATTTGCTGAAAAATCGAAGGTAATCACCCGCTATTAATGACGCTGGAGATTGGCGGCTTCGAGTGGTCAAGCGACGGATTTCGTTTGGGACGTCACGTCGGGCTTCGTTTGGTTGAGCGAGGAGCGACACCGACCGTTCAATGTGCTGAAGATTGGTGAGTTGAGTAGAGAGAAAGACTTGAAGAAGAAGGAAACAGAGGAAGCGTGAAGAAGAGAGAGAGGGGAACCAGTGGGAACGGCGAGCGAAGTCCGGCACAGCGAATGAGAGAGGAGAGAGAGGAGAGAGGAGAGAGGAGAGAGGAGAGTGAGGAGATTGGGAATGAGTTGTGTGGGAACGGCTGATGAGTTATAAAAAGGAAAGATGAACAAAACCCTAATTGGGCCGCACATTTTTTTTTTATACTTAAAATAGCCTATTGCTGCGGTTTTTACTAAAAACCGCAGCAATAGGTTCAAATTTTAATATAAAAAATAATATTTTAATATCTGGGCGAGACATATAGCTTTGCGGTTTGTGGCAAAAACCGCAAAGCAATATATTAAAATATTAATATTTTAATATATTGTCGCGGTTTTTGCCACAAACCGCAAAGAATATATCTGGTCAAAAAGTCAACTTTTTTTCAAAAATTTTCAGTTGAAACCATATTGCTGCGGTTTTTGATCGAAACCGCAGCAATATGTTTATTTTATATTTTACTTTTTCTTTCTACGTGATGTATTGCTGCGTATGGGTAAAACCGCAGCAATACTACCGCAGCAATAAGCAATTATTCTACTAGTGAATGAAAGTGAAAGATATTCATGGCAATACTATTTTATGTGGGTCATGCACGTGTCATTAAGTTATCTGGCGGTGACACCACCTTATGATGGGGGGACAATGTCCTCTGTGGCACCCGCTTTATGATTGCATTATGCCACCTTCTACTGGGGGACGAAAGTCCTCAGTGGCTCTCCCTTCTATCACCATTGACATTATATGCTACCGGCCTTCTGACGAGGGACGAATGTCCTCAGTAGCTTTTCCTTCTGTTACGATGATGTATGGCATTATATTCCCACCTATGATTGGGGAATTTATGTCCTTGGTGGCTTTGCCTCCTGTTGTACTCGCAACATAACCAAAGACATATTTTCGGTAATGATTATGACAAAGGAGATGGAAATGACAAGCGACAACGTAAATGATCTTTAAATTCCTGATTTGAATTATATGTTTATGAAATTGTTTGACTATTTCCTCTTCTATTTGTTTGCAAATAAAATGAATTCAGGATGTTAGGGTAGTATGTTACTGAAACTCGGCTCATTATGTTTTGTTTATTTGTTTAGGAATGGACGGGAAAGACGAGATGACATAGCAGTAAGGAATATTTTACCTTAAGATTTTGTAACTATGACGGTTATTTTAATCTAAATTTTATGGACGCTAATTATAAAAATCTAGCTATGCTTATGTTAATTATATGTTCCTAGATTAACTATAACTATCATAATAGGTTTATTTTTATGAGTTTATGTTGCCTTGTAATTTC